>JAMYXO010000538.1:0-2500 GCA_033310375.1 Conus canariensis
TTTATATTCCCTCCAATTTTTTGATTCTTGTTTCTTGTGTATCTGCAAATCAAACAGCAAACCTTTTAATGTGTGTAATGCATCGTGACGTTGCATTTACAAAAAAAAAGAAAGGAAAAAAAAAAACATAAAACCCCAAAAAAGGAGAACACAAAGAAGCCACAAAACGATCCCCAGCGAAAAAAACAAAAAAAGCATACAATTCTTTTTCAAGTTTTTTATGCCCACACTACCAAAAGCTTGATTAAAATGAAAAACCAAAAAAAAACCCTACTTTTAAAAGGGTTCTAAAGAGTTCTGTACTAGTATTCATGCTCCACTGAGGAAGGTGTTAAGACTTTTGGAATTTCTCGCTGTCCCCCCTTAACATGGCAATCGTATTGAAGTGTTTAGATAAAAAAGAAAAGGGGTTTTATATCATATAAGCTATTTCGCAAGTTAAACACCAAAAAATAATACAGAAATTGAGTAGTGGGGAAAAAAAGTGCGATAACAATTTTCGATCTTATATAAGAGGGCAACAAACTGAATTTTTAAAAAAAAAATGAAAAAAAGGGGGGGGGGGGGGGGGGGGGGGGGGGGGGATTATAAAAATTATAAAAAAAAACCCTTCATGCCTAGGGAACATGAAACCCCCTTTAAAAACCCATCTTTTGAATTGTCTGCCCCTAGGCCTTTCGTCCGTGGATCGGATCTGGGGGAAAACCCGGTGTTGGGTTGTGCTTTGGGGTACAAATGGATCACCACAGCCAAAAAATTCTGTAGTTTTCCCCCCAAAGGGGTTAAAAGGAACCCAACGGCCCCCCCAAAAGCAGGCCAGCAAAGGGTAGTAAAGGGAATAAAACGAAATGTGGAGAGGAAAAAAGTTGCTGAAAAACTAAAACATTATGCAAACAGTAAAAAAAAGTAGGGGACAACTTGGCCTATGCTTGAGGTCCTTCAAGGATGAAAGGGGGAGATCAAAAGATATGGAAAAAATTGAGTGGTCAGTTGCTTTAATAACCCAACATTGTCAGGGGGTAAGAATTTGCAGAACAACCTTTATGGTCCCCAAAGAGATGCAAAATATATTTATATATATATATTTATATACAAGGAGAGAAGGAGAGGAGGAGGGAAAAGAGGGGGAGAGAGAGAGGAGGAGAGAGGAGAGAATGAATAGAGGAGAGAAAAAAAAGTTGAAAAAAACATGTGGAATTTATTTTTTACACCCGAGAACCCCCCGGAAAAGGCAGGGGAAATTCCATAGAAAGATCTGTCCAAAAAAAAGTTTTGGGGGAATTTTTTTTTTTCTTTTTTTTTTTTTTTTTTTTTTCTTTTTTCTTTCTTCCCCCCTTAGAAGACAGCGCAAGTTCCGGGGAAAGAAATTAAAAAAAAAAAAAAAAAAAACCCCAAAAGAAACGAACAAAAAAACAAAATGACAAAATCAAAATATATAACCCCCTGTTTTTTCAAAAAAAACACTTCATAACAAAAAGGAACCTACCCCCCGGGCAAAGGTGAAAACGCAAAAAACGGGAAAAAATCGTTAAACAGTGAGGATAAAATTTCCTTCATACACAAGAACAAGTTTGCTTCTATACTCGTTTTTTATTTTGCCCACGCACACCCCCCCCCCCCCCCCCCCCTCCCTTTCCCGCCACACGCGCGCGCACTCACGGGGGGCGCTCGCACACAAAACCACACACACACACACCCACACCACCCACGCACGCCGCACCACACACACACAACACACACCACACAAAACCCCGCCCAACACACAAACCCCACACACCACACACCCACACGCACAGCACGACCACGCACGCACAACACCACCCACACCCCACACACACAACAACACACACACACACAACCCATTGCCTTCCTGTTATAAGAGTTAACTGTGAATGCGTATATTTAAAGGGCCCCCTTTCTCTTTGTTTTGGGTTGCTCTGCACGGCGAAAAATTTTTGTTGTTGTTGTTTTTTGTTTTTTTTGGGGGGATATTGAAATTAAAGTAATTTGGACTATCCACTCATTTTTTCCCGTCGGGACCCGCCCCCTCCTCCCCTCCAATCCAAAACATCATTTTTTGCGGGGTTATCATCATCATAAAGGTATCCTCCTCCTGTCGTCATCGTCTTTTCATTATTTTATCTCTCTCACATCATCATCTCTCATCATCCAAAATCGTGTCGTGTCGTCGTCATCATCACATCTCATTATGTTACTCTCACGCACGTCGTCGTCGTGGTGGCATTTTTCTCAACATCACATATCTCTCATCTCATATCATTGTCATTTGTCATCAATCCATTAAGTTATCATCTATCGTCTGTCCCTCGTCGTCGTGGCCACATCATCTCCTATATCTCACATATCATCATCTCCGTCGTCGTCTCGTGTCGTCGTCATCGTCGTCGTCGTCGTCGTCATCATCTTTAAATTGTAGTTATCATCATCATGTATGTCGTGTCGGGGGGGCCCTCTCTTCTCATCACATCTCTTTATCATC
>JAMYXO010000538.1:15000-17500 GCA_033310375.1 Conus canariensis
TGTGTCAATGTCACTCGCAGTCATGGGTTTTTGATGTGAGATTTTTGTGTGGATGTGCGAGAATAGTGTATTCAGCATTTTGAATCTGTTAGATATACTCCTAGCTCTGAGAAGGATAGCCTTGTCTTGAGTCAGCTCAGCTGTTTTGCTGACAACACTTTCACATACATGTTTAATTGTCTCTGGCTTCAAATATCTGTTGCAGTGGTTGCCTATGAAAGACTTGCCATGATAGGCCTGCTTGTGGATTTTTTTCTGATGCAGGGCAACATCTAAATGCTGTGTGACAGGACCAGACAAGCATGGAAGATCAAGCTGTGCTTTCCTGTCTTCTATTTTGTCTTCTTTCTCATGTACCTGCTCCATCAGTTCTCGTTGTTCTTGCTGGAAAACACTCAGGGGTGTGCTGTCATCTTCAGGATCATTAAACACTATTCTTGATTCTAGTTGCCTTTTCTCTACTTCCAAAGATTCAATCTCTTTCAGTTTGTCAACAAAGTCAGAAAAGGCTGACTTTGTCTCTACCTGTTTGTCCTCAGCTGCAAAGGATTCTGCAATTTCTTTATCTAGAGAATGACACTCACCTTCCAGCAGGTCATGGTGCTTTTTTACCACTCCCAGAAGAATGTGCAGATAGGGAGGTGCCACATGGCTGAGTGTAATGTCAATGATAGGTTTTCTGATGACATTATTGTGCAGCTTGGCAATTTTTCTTTTGGAATTTTTGTATTTTTTGTAATCTCTCCTGATGCCCTGTAAACTGCGCTGTGTGATGTTGCCTTCATTACAATGAGGTGGGGTGTGTATTTGGCTTTTTGATGCTGTGCAGTATAGACAGGGGTGTGTCCCCTGAGCACCTGACAGACCATACAGCTTGAGTAGAAAATCATAATCCCCAAACAAAAATAGTTTGATTGTTTTGTTTCTCCATGTCATGGACTTCAGTGCCGCCAGCTGTTCTTTGTAAGGATCCATGATTCTCTTCAAATTCTCTGGGCTGTCCTTGCAGTCTACAATGGCCAAGACACAAGTGTTGTGTTTGGAGTTTGGATTGTGAAGATTTGCAATCTGAAGCATCAGTTTAAATGTACCACCCCCATGGTCCCCTCCTATCTTTACCCAGATCTCATCCTGTGGGATTGTATTGTCATGCCAAGTCAGCTTGTTCTCTCTGTCATACTGCTGCAAAAGGTTTTCTACCAGCTTTGGAATGTCTTTGATTTCTCCTATTGTTTTATCTTCTTCTTTTTGTCTGCCATTCTCATCAACAGAAATGAGTTTTCTCTGTACTATTTCAATTTCTCCAAACATAGCTTCTTTCTGTTGTTGTCTTTCTTTCTTTTCACAGTCAAATTTTAATCCTATACTTCTGAGAAATCTCTTTTGCAGTCTGTACTTTGTCCAGCTTAACCCCAGACTAGTTCTAAGTGCAGACCCTTGCTTTTTGGTCACTCTCACAGGGCCACATCCAGCAGCATCAAGAATCTTTTGTCTGTGGGTGCGAGCAGTTCTTCTGATTTCTGATCCATGTTGTTTGATCACATCCTCTCTACTGCTTCCTGAAATATTCATTCTGATCTTCTGTATCATATGAGATCTTTTCTTTCTCAGAGGAGATGATGCCAAAGCAGAAGATTTACGGGGCTGTCTGATCCTTTTCAACACAATTGGCTGACCCCTTGTCTTGCACCTAACAGTTAAATGGTCACTTGACTGTCGCAGCTTCCTGCGTACCAAACGTGTCAGTAATTTTTCTTCTTCATCAGTGAGTGGTTTATCAATATCCTCATCATCCGAGTCTAAATAGATCACTTTATTTTTCCGATGTCGGAAAGGCGATAGAGCTACATCACTGACTTGCGGCGTTTTCGGTGTGATTGGTGATGTTTGTGTGCAGAGTGTTTTGGGTTTTTTTAACTGGGGTTGACGTAGATTGACAAAATGACGTTGACACACTTTCGTCAACTAGCAAGGCGGCGGGATCAAAAGTTTGTTGTGCGGGTCTCTTCACGGCCCCTACTCTCGGTTTTGTGGGACGACCGGCTTTAGTTTTTGATTCAAAGTGACTGCATGCTTTGCACTGACTGACTGACAGCTCTGGATCGAAAGTTGTCCAGATTTCTGACATTTTCTGAATATCAAGTGCAACACGATCGATCGTAGTTTTGAAGTCGGACAGGTTGCTAGCGCGTTTCAGCCCCATGAGTTTTTTGTAACATTTCATACAAATAGCTGTAGACTGCTTGCCCTCTTCATCATTCAAAATGTCTAAATTGTAACAACGTGAGAGTTCTGTGGCATAGTTTTTACATAATTTCACACAAAACTGTCTATCTTTCTCCTTTCTTAACACGCGTTCTCCACAAACTCGACACACAGAATTCAGTCTGGCACAGTGCGCACTATAATCGTGGTACTCACGCTCCACTGATTGCTGAGACGCCATTGTAGGAAAAACTGAGGAGTCACTTACGTCAAACTATACACACAAAACTACACT
>JAMYXO010000538.1:37500-43662 GCA_033310375.1 Conus canariensis
CTGGGCTCGGAAGGAACGCCCACATGTGTGACACGTGTGGGTGGGTGCCCCAGTGGAGGTGAAGGTAGCTCTGGCCTTGTCACGCGGCTCGCTTTCTCTCAGCTTCTGCTGTGCGTCTCTTCTCTGATGTATACGCACCCTTTGTGATGCTGCTTCGCCAGGCTGGGCGGTCCAGGGCAAGCGACTCCCAGGTGTTGAGGCTGCATGTTCAGGCCTTTGAGACGCAAGTGTGGGATGGAAGGGACAGAGGGAGTTTGGCGGCTTCTCCGAAGTAGAGAAGGAAGGATGAGGACAGCTCTTCCCAGTCCACGAGCGGTCGCTGCACACAGAGAGGGCAGGATGAGGACAGCTCTTCCCAGTCCACGAGCGGTCGCTGCACACAGAGAGGGAAGGGTGAGGACATCTCTTCCCAGTCCACGAGCGGTCGCTGCACACAGAGAGGGAAGGGTGAGGACAGCTCTTCCCAGTCCACGAGCGGTCGCTGCACACAGAGAGGGAAGGGTGAGGACATCTCTTTCCAATCCACGAGCGGTCGCTGCCCACAGAGAGGGCAGGATGAGGACATCTCTTCCCAATCCACGAGCGGTCGCTGCCCACAGAGAGGGAGGGATGAGGACATCTCTTCCCAGTCCACGAGCGGTCGCTGCACACAGAGAGGGAAGGGTGAGGACATCTCTTCCCAATCCACGAGCGGTCGCTGCACACAGAGAGGGAAGGGTGAGGACATCTCTTCCCAATCCACGAGCGGTCGCTGCCCACAGAGAGGGCAGGATGAGGACATCTCTTCCCAATCCACGAGCGGTCGCTGCACACAGAGAGGGCAGGATGAGGACATCTCTTCCCAATCCACGAGCGGTCGCTGCACACAGAGAGGGCAGGATGAGGACATCTTTTCCCAATCCACGAGCGGTCGCTGCACGATCAGATAAGGGAAGACAGGAGCATGGTGGCCGACTGGCGCCACTGTCGTGTCAAAAGTCTCCGTCCCATCATCAGGACTGAGCGTCTATCATGGTGTCGGCTTGCGTCAGCCATCAGTCAGACAGACATAGGAAAAGAGGGAGATGAGGAAGTGGGCACTGAAAAATGATGTGAAGTCATCACCTATTTACAATTTGCGAGAGAGAGAGAGGGAGAGGGAGAGGGAGGGAGAGAGAGAGAGAGAGAGAGAGAGAGAGAGAGAGAGAGAGAGGGAGGGCTGGGCTTGTGGAAGATGGTGTGGCTCTGTCAACTGTCATGTCACAGAACATACTCGCAAACACACACGTTCAGGCGTGTGCAAACGTGCGCGTGCACAAATACACATACACACATGCGAGTGCGCATGCAGATGCACACACACACACACACACACACACACACACACACACACACACACACACACACACATGCGCGCGCGTAAGTGTACAAGCCCATATGCACAGACACACACACACATACACACACATAAGTACACATACATATGCAGATACGTGTATGCAGGAGCATGCTCACACAATCCAATAGACCACGCACACGCACACACACACACACACACATACACACGCGCACACACACACACACACACACACACACACACACACACACACACACACACACACACACAGAAACGCGCGCGCGCATGTGCACAAATATTCACTTACACACCTACTCACCCACCCCCACACATCCACCCCCCACACACACACACACACACACGCGCGCGCGCGCGCGCGCGCGCAAACGCACATGCACGCGTGCACTGCATACAATGGCACACAGGCATGGGCCCATGACCACACATCCACGCGCACATGTACACCCACCACACTCACATACAACAATGATAATGACACAGCCAATAATAAGCAGGTATACCGAAGTCTAACAAGCGCGTGCGGCTAATGCATAGGTCAGACATCTTTAAAGTCGTGGCCATGAGACTCTCTTCTTAAATCTTCGCATCTTAGTCATTAATTCGTTTATCCATCAGCTTTGAATTATGGGCAGTGTGGTCTCAAAACCTATCAGATGTGGTGTAGCGTATATGGACTAGTCCGCGCGTAGTGACACCTTCTTCCGGAAACTGAAACTGAAACTGAAACTCTCATCTGCATGACTCGATTTCTCCGTCATCTCTTGAGCTATAATCGAATTTAGGTCGAAGTCCAAACATTAGGCTATGACTCAACAGTTATGAATTCTCTGTTTCACTGAGAACTGCATACAGGGTCTATCAGAATATCAGTCCTCATTGAAAAAGAAAAACCCTTGTACCATCACGTTTTCTCACCCGTCACGTTTTCTCCTGAGAAAACGTGACGTAACAACCCTGTACATGACAATCCAGCCCTTGATATAGAATGTGTCTTACGCTAAGGCAGACGTTGCTGTGCGAGCCAGTCTGCATTACTTACCCTTTTTGAACTCCCAGTTCTTATAGAACAGGGAGTACTTCAGAATGGGCATGAAGAAATGCTCTCTGTGTGTGTGTGTGTGTGTGTGTGTGTGTGTGTGTGCGTGTGTGTGTGTGTGTGTGTGTGTGTGTGTGTGTGTGTGTGTGGCGTGCGTGCGTGTGTGTGTGTGTGTGTGTGTGTGTGTGTGTGTGTGTGTGTGTGTGTGTGTGTCCGTCCGTCGTCAAAATATGTTCCGCTCGCTCCAGACAAAACTACTGGGCCGATCTTCCTGAACATTTGTAGGTATGTTCATTATGGGTCACAGATGACGCCCGATGTTTTACTTTAGCGTTATAGCCGTTACTAACGGCTGTAACGGCCTGTAACGGTTTTTCTTCTTTATGGAATATCTCAGAACGTACATGGCTGATCTTTGTGAAAATTAGCCGGTATGTTGATTATGGGTCACGGATGATGCTTGTGTTTTAGTTTACCGTTATAGCCGTTACTAACGGCTGTAACGGCCTGTAACGGTTTTTCTTCTTTATGGAATATATCAGAAGTACTTGGTCGATCTTTCTGAAAATTAGCAGGTATGTTCATTATGGGTCACGGATGATGCCCGATGTTTTAGTTTACCGTTATAGCCGTTACTAACGGCTATAACGGCCCTAACGGTTTTTCTTCTTTATGGAATATCTCAGAAAGTACTTGGCCGATCTTTGTGAAAATTAGCAGGTATGTTCATTATGGGTCACGGATGATGCCCGATGTTTCAGTTTACCGTCATAGCTGTTACTAACGGCTATAACGGCACATAACGGGTTTTGCTCTTTATGGAATATCTCATAAAGTACTTTGTCGATCTTTCTGAAAATTTGTAGGTATGTTCATTATGGGTCACGGGTGATACCCGATGTTTTAATTTACCGTTATAGCCGTTACTAACGGCTATAACGACCCATAACGGTTTTTCTTCTTTATGGAATATCTCAGAAAGTACTTGGCAGATCTTTCTGAACATTTGTAGGTATGTTCATTATGGGTCCTGGTTGATGCCCGATGTTTAAGTTTACCGTTATAGCCGTTACTAGCCGATCTTTGTGAAAATTAGCAGGTATGTTCATTATGGGTCACGGATGATGCCAGATGTTTCAGTTTACCGTCATAGCTGTTACTAACGGCTATAACGGCACATAACGGGTTTTGCTCTTTATGGAATATCTCATAAAGTACTTACTTACTAACGGCTATAACGACCCATCACGGTTCTTTTTTATGGACTATCTTAGAACGTATGTGGCCGATATTTCTGAAAATGTGTAGGTATGTTCATTATGGGTCACGGATGATGCCCGATGTTTAAGTTTACCGTTATAGCCGTTACTGACGGCCCATAATGGTTTTCTTCTTTATAGAAAATCTCAGAAAGTACTTGGCGATCTTTCTGAAAATGTGTAGGTATGTTCATTATAGGTCACAGATGATGGCCGATGTTTACCAGAATAGCCATTAGTAACGGTTACACCAGCCCAAGACTGTTTTTTTCCTCTTTATGGATTATCTCACGCGTATTCAAGATCAACTGGGAGTACGTTTATATGCTTTGCATCTTGTTTTCTCAAAATCCTTGCGCCGCAAGAATGGCGAATGAATGAAAAGCAGTGCGCAGGTCGTGCATATTTCCGCTCTTCGCGTTGGTGATTAGCACTGTATTAATTTATTTATCCCCAGATCCAAGAACAAAACACTCTTTTTTCATATTAGAAAAAAAATGAACTTTTACATATCACGGCAATTTCAATCTGTTCAAACTGCTGCACTATTACTGATTTGACCTTTCCCCTAGCCTCTAACGCTGACCTGTAGATTCAACACAACAGTCACCACCCCCCCACTCCCCCCCTCCCCCCCCCCCCCCCTCTGCAAGTGGTGTCAGGGAGGATAGGGAGGCTGGGGGGGGGGAAGGGAGGTCACTCCTGCAAGGGCAGATTCGACAGTTAAACAGAAGCACAGACTCTTCCAGCTCCTAAGACAGCGTGCTTGCATATTTCGCTGTTTATGTAATGTAATGTAATGTAAAAGGATATTTATAGAGCGCTTTACCTCGCAAGAGCCGAAAGCGCATATTACAGAAAAAAAAGGTAAAATACTAATTCTGATTCAAAGCACACACACACACACACACACACACACACACACCACACACACACACACACACACACACACACATACACACACACACACAAAATCACACACAACACACACACACACACACACACACACACACACACACACACACACACACGCACGCACGCACACACGCACACACACAAACACACACCACACACACACACACACACACACACACACACACATGCTCGCGCACGCGCTCGCACACACACACACACACACACACACACACACACCACACACACACACACACACGCGCGAAAAACTCACACACG
This sequence comes from Conus canariensis, assembly GCA_033310375.1. Lineage (NCBI taxonomy): Eukaryota > Metazoa > Mollusca > Gastropoda > Neogastropoda > Conidae > Conus > Conus canariensis. Next base: position 42,344 of record JAMYXO010000538.1, read on the forward strand.
CAGACATACACACGAGCGCGTCAACACCAGCAAACACGCGCACAGTGATAAGGATATTGTTAATCAGTCCGAGGGAAAAGATGTGTCTTTAGGGAGGTTTTAAAAGTCTCTAAAGAGTCCGTGTTAGACAGAGAAGAAGGCAGACCATTCCACAGAGCAGGTGCCAGGTAAGAGAATGATCGTTGGCCTGAAGTTTTCAGGCGAGGCGTGGAAGCCGAAGCAGACGAGAATCGGTGGATGAGCGTAAGTTGCGAGACGGGACGTAAAGATGGAGGAGGTCAGAGAGGTAGGAGGGAGCCAGTGGTTTGAAAACCAGGACGAGAAGTCAATGCGAGACTGAATTGGGAGCCAGTGTAAGGATGACAGAATTGGTGATATGTGCTGATATGTACTTAGGGTATTCATACCTCTGCTGATTCATTCATGCTGATTATTTTGATTGCAGTTCAAACTTCACCTCGACGACAGAACCAAGAGACTTCGTAAGAATGTGTTTATGCTTTTCTGTTCCTTTTGTTTGGAGCTGTTCCTCGCTGTGTGGTTATTCTATTCTATTCGTTTATAAAGAATAGCATTGTAATGCATTGGGAAAAAAGGGTCTCACTTTGTTTCCAGAAAATCAGACGACATAAAAGCGAAAAACCCAAAAAAATACGTTTTAGACGATGACGTATGACACGATAAACGTCAAAGGGGGACTACTAGGGTTCCAAGGTGACAGTCCCCGAAAGAAGTCAAGTAAAGACGAAAATTTGGGAGAGAACTGGTGTTTTTTTTTTGTGATCAAAATGTATCAAATTTGTTTGTTTTTTTTGGGTTTTTTGTTTGTTTGTTTCCCTCCCCGTACTATTTGTGTATGTCTTTTTTTTTTCCCCTGCTGCTTGTTTATATACCCCCCTCTCTTTTCTCTCCTCCCCCTCCCTTTCTCTCTCTCTCTCTCTCTCTTTCTCTGTCTGTCTGTCTGTCTGGGTTTTCTGTCCCTTTTTGTCTCTCTCTCTCTCCCTCTCCCCTTTTCTCCCCTCCTCTCTCCCCTTCTCTGTCGTCCCACCCCCCCCTCCCCCTTTTGTGGCTGTGTCCCGTCTGTCCCGTCGGCCTGTCCGTCTGTCGGCCTGTCTGTTTACTGCGGGGGGCCCGGGAAAAGCTCAGTTGGGAGAGCGCCGGACTTTTGTGATCCTGAGGTTGCGGGTTTTGAAATTTTTTGGACAAAGGGGGAAATTTTTTCCCCGGAGTTAACATTGGTTCTGACTCCATTTCCCAAAATCCTTCGAATGAGACTATAAAACCCAGGTTCCGTGTGTGAACGCACGCAAAACATTTGC
>JAMYXO010005395.1:0-15577 GCA_033310375.1 Conus canariensis
GGGGGGGGGTTTTGGGGGGGAAAAGGGATTTTTATTTTGGGGGGGGTTAAAAAGGGGGGGGGGGGGGGTTGGGGGGGGGGGGGGTTTGGGGGGGGGGAGTTGGGGGAGGGAGTGGGGAATAGGGGGGTTGAGGTTAAATTTTTTTTTAAAAAGGGGGGGGAATTTGGGGGGGAAAATTGATGGGGGTTTGGGGATAGGGGATTTTTTAAGGGGGAGAGTTTTTTTTTTGGGGGAGGGGGTTTTTGGGGTAAAAGGGGTTAAAGGTGGTAGGAGGGGGTTTTGAATGGGGGGGGGTTGTTGGGGTTTTGGGGGGGGAGGGGAAAATGGGAAGAAAGGTTTTGGGGTTTGTGGGGATTGATTTTGGAAAATTTTGGGGTTGGGGGGAAATATATTTATGGGGTTGGGGTAAGAATGTTGTAAGTATGAAAATGGGTGGGGGAAATTAAAATAATTTAGGGGTTTAATTTTATTTGGGGGGGGGTTTTTTTAAAGGATTAAAAATTTTTTTTTTGAAGTGAAAAATTTGGTTTAAATATTTTTTTTAGAATAAGGGGGGTAATTTGGGTTTTTATTGTTTTAAATTAAAATTTTTTGGGTTTTTAAGATTTGTAAAGGGTTTAGGGGAATATATTATATAATGGGTTTTAAAGGGAGGTTTATAAAGGGGTATAAATTTAGAGTAATTTTGGGGGGGTGAAAATTTAATTTTAATTTTTTTAAGATTAAAAAATAGGGAGTAAAAAGGGAATTTTTTAATAGTATATTTTTTAATTAAGTAGTTAAATAAAAGGGGTTTTTTGGGGGAAAATTTTTTTTTTTTTGGGGAATTATAATTTTTATGTTTTAAAAGGGTTATGGGGTTAAAATTTTAGAAAAAATTTTTGGTTTTTTTTAAAAAAGGGGAAAGGGTTAAAAAATTTTTAAAATTGGTTATAAAATTAAATTAATTAAGGGTTATTTATTTTTATTATATTTTGGTTTTTAAGAATAAAAAAAAGGTATTTTTTGGGTTTTTTTTTTTTTTTTTGGGTGTTGTTTTTTTGGGGTATTTTGATTTGTTTTTTGGGTTTTTGTGTTTTGTTTTGTGGGGGTTTGGGGGGGGTTTGGGGTTTTTTTGGGGGTTTTTTTTGTTGAATTTTATTTTTTTTTTGGTGGTTTTTTGGGTGGGGTTGTGGTTTTTTTTTGGGTGTTTTTTAGAGATAAAATGTTGATTTAAAATTTTTTATTTATGAGGTTTTTGGGTTTTTGTGTTTTTTTTGTTTTGTGGTTTTGTTGGTTTGTTTGGTTGGGTTTTTTTGTTTTTTTTTGTTTTTGGGGGGGGTTTTGGGGTTTTTGGGGTTTTTGTGTTTTTTTTTTGGTTTGTGGGGTGTTTTTTTTTTGGGGGGTTTTTGTGGGGGGGTGTTTTTTGTTTTGGTTTGTAAAAAGGTATAAAAGGGAAAGTGATTGGGGGGGTGTTTTTTTGAAAAGGTTTGTTTTTTTATTTTTTGATGTTTTATGAATAAAGTTGCCCTAATTTTTTGAAATTATAATGAAATAAAAATTTGTTTAATTGGTTTAAGTAAAATGTAAAATTAAACTCCTACGCTCTAAACTACAGTTTGATATAAAAACGAAAATTTTTTAACCCTTGAGTTTTATAATTTTGTTTATATCAACAAGAAAAGGGCTGAGGGAACGGAAAACCCCACGGGGTGTTTTTTTTGGGGGTGTGGGCTTGACCAAAATTTTGAGCGCCCAAATTAAAAGGACTGGGACTCCTTTTCGGGCCAAAAGGGAAACGGGTACGGGGCTTTTAAATTTATCAAGCTTTGGGTTGTTTTTTTTCAAAAAATTAATACGCCAAAAAAATTTTTTTGAAACCGGGTTTACTCAGATGTAAAAAAAGTCGTGAAAAGGGTTTGGGGACCCAAAACTTAAAAAACTCTCATGTTTTTTAATAACTGTTTAACAACAACAAAAATTTAGATCAATTTATGAACCTTTTCTAAAGCCTTTAAAGGGTTGCCCATGGGGCCTGTTTGCAAAAAATTAAACCTTCGGCTTTGGGGGTTTTTTGGGCTAAAAGGGGCTAATCTTCCCTTGGGGGGAAACGCAAAGTTGTTTGGGGGGGTCTCTTTCCCCCATTGTTAAAACCATTTTGGTCAGGGTCCCACGGGAACTTTTTCGGGGCCCTTGTTTTTCAAATTTTAAAAAATACTTAAGAGAAATCTCTCCCGGAACACTAAAAAGGCTTTTTGCAGATACAGCTTATATATAAAACAATCAGAAGAAAGGGAAATGATCACGCATTCTACAAGAATATCTAAAGGGTTTAAAAAGATGGAAAGAATTTGGGAAAAAGGGTTTTTTAAACCCCGTTTTCCCAAGTTTCTAGGGTTAAAAAACGCCGCCAACTAGATCAAAAATTTTCCCAATTCAAAATACTATACTTAAAAAAACCAAAAGCTGAAAAATTTTTGGGCATGATTATAGACAGTCATCTAAAATGGAAAAATTTTTTCCAATTTAGTATGTAAGAAAGAAAATTTACATTTTAGCTTTCTTATACATAATTTAAAAGGCTGCCCCCAAAAAGGTTAAAACACGGCTACAAAAAAATGGTTAAAACCAGTATTTGGAATATTTTTCCTAAATTCTGGGATCCCTTACCAGGGGAAGGGAAACATTGATAACCCAAAAGTTTCAAAAGACCACCGGTTCGTAAAGGAACCAAAATAAAGGGGAAAAGGGGAATACAAAGGAAAACAGAAAATTAGAAGGGGAAAACCCTTAGAAGAAAAAAAAGCTTTTTTAAATTTTTAAATCCCTTTAAAAGGGGGAGCTAAACTAATTGACTTTTCCAAGGGAACAACAAGTTTTTAATAAAAGTAGCAAAAAGGGGGCGGTCATGTTAAAACCATCCCTTGAAACAAATATTCCCACCACTTACATTCATTTTATCCTAGTTCGTACTGTGGGGAACCACTGCCGGGGGGCCATCAAGATTCCCAACAAACAGTCTCTTTAAAAATAAAAAATTGGATAGCCCCAGTTTGGATCTGCAAATGACCTTTTTTCATTTAAAATTTCCCAATTTTTTTATGGTTCCTGGGGCCCGGAATCGGGCCTTTGGTTTTTAACTTTTAATACGATGCCCCCCTTGTTGCCTAGTTTGCTCCGGGGGCCAAACAGACTGAGTCGCACAATTTTAATGTTATTTTATTTTACTTTTTAACAGGGCGCGCTGGTGACCTCCCTCTTTTTGAGTGAACCATTTTTTTAGGAAAAAAAAAAATTAAACCCAAAACCACCTCGCATAAAAGCGCTGTGCGTGCGCCACGACACACACACACCCACACACCCCACCACACACACACTCCAAAACACACACACACCACACACAGATCACACACAAGTCCACACCCAAAAAACACACACACACACACCACACCCCAACACAAATTGCCACACCCACTCATGCAGGGCATGCAACGGGCACACGACACATGCATAAAGCACACACGCTCAAAACTCCTCACCCAACACACAACACACATACACATACAACAACACACCAATAGTTGATCAAAAGGAACACTCAACGTTTATTTTTTTGCATAGGGTAGAGGGACTTACGGGCAGAATTTTTTTTTGCATGGTATGTCTTCGTTTGAAAATTATTTTTAATTTTTTTTCAAAATTCCATCATTTTTTGGGCACAAATCTTTAGGGGAACCCTTTCCACACCCCCAACACAAAACACACACACACTACAAACACACCACATACACTTTTTCACAAAGGGGGAACACACCAACACCTTTGCACTCCACTGTTTGCAGGCATGCACTAACACACCCCAAAACACACACACCCCACACACCACACACCAAAAGTAAGGGGCACAGTGCCCCAAAAAACCCAACACATCTGCTTTCTCTTTTTTGTTGTTCCCTTCATTATCCTTTCCCTTTCCAGGAGAAAAACTCTGAAGGATGCGGGGATCCCGTCTCTGAAATAAAGGCAGCATGGCCATTTTACTTTTACGAACCCTACAAGTGGCCCACGACATGTATGAGCTCGGGCTGACGGGTTTGTACCCCCCTTAAATTTGTCAACAAAAAACCTGTTCCGGGTTTCCAGGGCTCTTTTTTTAAGCCAGACCCTTGTACAAGGGGCGGGAGGACTGGGGTTTTTGGCCATCTGAGTAATATCCAAAAAAGGAAAAGCAAGAAGGAGTGAAATTAATGAGTGACAAAATTTTTAAATCAGGACTCCCATTTTCCCAAAAAATTCATAGATTTCATCAAAATTAAAAATTTGAGTTTTGATCTTAAAAAAAAAAAAAGTGAAAAATTTTTGGAAATTAAGTAAAAATTTTAAACAAATTTTTTTTTTTAAACAGGAAAAAGAAAAAAGGGAAAAAGCACAGGTTTTTTTGTTTCCCCTTTCCCCCAGAATAAAAAATTTCCCTTTAAATTTACAAAAACGGGGGGCAATTTTTAATATATAGAATAAAAATATAAAAAAGTTTTGTTTAAAAAATTTAAGGGATATTTTGGGAAACAATTACTTTCTTTTTTTTTTTTTCTTGAAATTTAAAGCTCATTTACTTGCAAGGAAAATATCTTTAAAATTTGTCTTATCTAAAATACACCGTTAAAAGGGAAAAAAATTTTCACCAATTGCTTGACCCAGGGTTTTAAAAAACCCAAAACAAACAACAAGCAAAACAAAAGGTTGGGGGGGGGTTTTTTTTTGTTTTCCCAGGCTTAAAAAAGGGGGGGGGTTTGTGGGAACCCCCAAAACCCGCATATCCCCGTGGGCCGCCACATGGACCACGGGTTTTTCCTTGCCTGACCCGGGGCCTGTCCACCCAGGAGGCCCCCCTTTGCCTCTACGCATAAATTTATTTGCTTATCCTCCCCGGGGGAATAATGGACATCTACCCCAGTTTGTTAGCCGATTCTCGTTTTTTTGGTTGGGGTACACCCTTCAGACGCCAATTGCAAAGTTTGGGGTGTCACATGCGTGATTTCCTTGACAGTGCCAAACGGGTACATTTGTAAATGCTATGCAAAAAACTTTCAAAAAATTTAAAAACAAAAAAAATGGGCTTCAAGGTCCTAGTGGCAGCGTAAACAAAACGGGGACAATGTAAAATTTTTTTTGGGTTTTTAAACCTTTTTTGGGTAAAAAAAAAAAAAAAGCCTCGAAAAGTAAGGAAAAAGGGGAAAAAAGGGAAAAAAAATCGCTAGGGGTATTGCATTTTTTGCTGCTGTAAAAAAATTTGTTTCTTTTCCCAACTTTTTTATTTTTTTTTCCATCAAAACTACACAATTACCCGGGGCCTTTCCATCTCAGGGTCTCCCCATCAGGGTTGTGTCGGTTTGGATTGAACGAAAGTGTTTTTGGGAAGACTTTTTTATGATACTGTACTAGAGTGCTGCTTTTAATCTTTGAAATTCGAGTGCTACACTTTAAAAAGTCCAAAAATTTTTCACCGGGGGTTTTGGAAACATTGGGAGCTCTGAACCTTTTTGACCTTTTTTTTTTTTTTTTTTAATAGTTTTTTTGGCAAAGTAAAATGAATTTTAGGGGGAAGGGGAAAAGGGGTGGGTGGGTTGGGGGAAAATAGAAATAATGGGAGCGAGATTTAAATGGGGGGCGAGGCATGTAGGAAAGGAGAAGAAAGAAGAGAGACAGGGGAAAAAGAGGAGGAGAAAAGGGGAAAAGAACAAAAGGGGAAAAAGAGAGAGGGAAAGAGAGAGGAATGAAACTTAGGGAGCCTCAAGAACGAAGAAAAAAAAGAGAGAAATAATATCAAAATGCTGGGGGGTTTTTAGGTTTTTGAATGGGAACTTTTCTACCAAAACCCTCCGGGGGAAAAAACTAAAGCAGGGAGTAGAAAATTTAAACATGGAAAAAATTTTTAAAACCCGAAAACAGAAAAAAAGGGATTTTTGTTCATTTTGGGCACCAAATAAAGAAGGGGGGAAAACTTTGTGCAATTTTACAATTTTAGCCCTGCCCAAAAGAATTTTTAAATTTAGTGTGGGTTTTGGACTGCCTTTTTTGTGCCCTGTCAGGGTTTTTTTACAGGGTTCCCAAAGCACAAATGGGGTCATTCACGGTTCCCGAAAAATTATTAAATCCCCAAAATTTGTTTTCTAACTCTCTAAAAACCAAAAAATGACAGGGATTTTTCTCACAAAGATTCTGAGGCCTCCGGGATCATACTAAGGAACCATCCTTCCCAAAATGCCTTTCTTCGTCACTTTATTTTCGGAAAAAATGATTTTGAATGGGGAAAAAGGTTCATGAAAAATTTCCCCTCTGGAAAAAATTTAAAGCCATTATGATTTAATTTTTGGCGGGCAAAAAAAAGTTTTTAGACCTAGTGACTTATTTTCCTTTCTGTAAAAAAAAAACAGAATATTGTAAATCCAAAACAAAAAAGGGAAGATCAAAAAAAACCCTGTTTTTCAACTCCCCCCTCCCTTTCCCCCTGGGAGTCTTGTTTTTAAACGGTTTTTTTTGGGTGACAGAAACTGGGTTTTTTAAAAATGGCAGGTTACTTTTTATGCGGCCAAAAATTTCCCCAAAAAAACCCCAACCGGGGAAAAACAAAAAACCCCGGGGCCCCTTTTCCCGAAAACTCCGACATCCCATTTCCCTTGGACTTAAAACTATGGGTTTTTCACCCCCTCACCTTTGGCATGACCTCGACGCGGACGGGTGCCGCCCATCTGGGGCCCCGAGGGCTTTGTCAACGGGATGGCTTGGAAAAAAGCGGGGGAAAATTCCCAGCCCAGCATAAAGGGGACATTTTGCCTCCTCTTTCGGGACCATTTCAGGGGCCGTGTGTTCTTCCCCTTGGTTAAAAAAGCTGCACACTTGGGTACGGGGACAAAAGGGTGACCCCTAAAAATTTTCCAGGGGGCAAATCTTGTGTGTATGTTGTGTGTGTGTTTTGTGGGGTGTTGTTTGCTTTTTTTAGACACTTTTTGGGGGGTTTTTTTTTGTTCAGGACAGCATATTCAGTTTTTTTAGTAGGGGGGGGTGTGTGGTGGTTGTGTGTGGGTGTGTTGTTTTTCTTGTTTGTTTGTTAAAATTTTTTAAAAGATTTTTTCTTCGGTTTATGGGAAATTTCCCTTTTTTTTTTGGGTTGGGTAAAAGACCCAGGGAAAAATCCGAACAGCCAAAGTACTTGAACATTATGGGCAAAGCTTTAGCGGGAAAGAAACATTAAAGTGTGCCCTTTTTTATTACCCCGCCAAAATTTGGGACCCACCTGACTTTGGGGATTTTTGGGACCGGGTAATTTTTTTGCTAGGGGCTTGTCCCCGGGTGAAACGTCCCCCATAAAATCAGACATAACAAAAATTTTAAATTTGCCTTTGGGTTCTAAACCTATGTCAGTTGGGCCCACACAAACCTTAAGCCAAGGCGGGTTTTTAATTTTTTGAATTCATGCAAAATAAATTGTTTTAACAAAAAACTGGTTTTTAGTCATGAATTTAAATGGGTGCATTTTAACATAGTATGTGCATATAATATGGGCGTGCCTAAAGTTTGGGTTTTTTGCAATCTTACTTTAGGGATTTAGAGAATAAATTTTCCCCTACTTAACAAATACAATACTTGATTCATTCATTCAGGGGTTTGAATTCAGAACTTTTTCCTGCAACGACTCTTCATTACAAGCCGCAGTGCGCTCCGGAAGGCCGGGCTGCAAATGAAAAGCATCAACTTTAAACCTAACCCGAAGGGAGGGGCCCCTGCTTTTCCTCAACAACCCAAAGGGGCTTTAATCCCTTTCCCCCGGGCCCGGGGTCCAAAGGTCACCCCAAATTTGGGGCACGGAAACCAGTCTGTTTTGAAGGGGAAAAGGAGATACGGGGCTGCCAATTTTCTTCATATCTACATTGCAGGAGGGTTTCATCGCAAATGCTACGCTGCTACATTTTTTGTTTAAAATCTAAAAAAAAAAGGGAAAACAAAAAAAAAGAAAAAAAAAGGGTTTGGGCTTAAAAACGAAACCGAATCAGCATAAATCTTCAAATTTTGGCTTTCTTTTTTGGAAAAGGGGGCTTTTTCATGCAAAAAGAAAAAAAAAAAAATCAGAAAAAAATAATCCAAATTTTCGAATTTTGCTGCCCCTTTTTGGAACATTTTTGTTGCCGGGGCCAATTTTCATTTTTTTTAGGGGAAGCAAAAACCCTGGATAACAGCAAGATTTCCCTGCCTTAGCTGTCAAAAAAACCTGTGTGTGACGCAAGTCTTTAAAAATGGATTTGATCCGGGCTTTCGTCTTGGGATAGGGGTGCTACATTTTTTAAATTTTTAATTTATACTTAAAATGGGAAAATTTTTACACTTTTTCTTTTTAGCCTTGGCACTCGGAAATTCTTTTGTTTTTTTGCCGGGTACAGGCAACTTTTATCATAAAGTGATATGCTCCATGCAAAAACAGTTTTTTTCTGATCATACTGAAGTCCCCTTTGCACATGGGGCAAACTATGCAAAATTGGCTGCCCCCTGTGTGAAATCATTATATAAAAACCAGTTACCGTAACAAAATTTTGGGGTTTTTCCCTTTTAAAAAAACCTTTTTTTCTGTCTCCATTTTCCCAAAAGTAACGTATCTTTTGTACTGCATTAAAATTTTTTTCTTTTTGAGTCGGAAAACGGGTGTTGCCATTCCAGTTGGAAAAAATCTGTTTGCATCAAAACTGATTTATTCCCTTTTCCCCTTTTAGGGCATGAAGGGACACATTTAGAGGGAAAAAAAAAAAAACTTGTTCCTTTTTTCGATGGGAAACCCGGGGAAAAAATACTTGCCGCGGGTCGGGCTGTCAAGCTCTGGGGGGTTTTTAGCCTGCATGTTTGTATTTTGGGTGTCGTGCTTGTTTTACCATTTGGTTTTTTAGTGATAAATCATTTGGGAATTTTAGCCAAAATGTGCGGGGTGGGATGTTATAAATTTAAAACTTTGTTTTTTTTTTTTTCCCTTTTCCCTTTAACAGGGGGGAGGGCCGTGTGGGTGGAAAATGGTTTTGGCATTTTCAGGGGAAGCCCCGGGAAAACGACAGGTAGAGGGACCAGAGTGGGCCCCTGGGAGAAAAACTTCGGTTTGGGGGGGTTTCGGGTTGGTCACCAGGACCGGGAATACCAACCCTTTCCATCCCCCCAACTCGTTAAAAACATGGTAAAGGGGTTTCATTAAAAAAAAATTTTTTACAAGGGGGTTTTCTGTTTGGGAAGAAGGAAAGTTTTTTTTGGGGCCCTTGGGAACAGACATCACTACAGGATTTAGGCAGTCATAACTTTGGGTTTTTCCCACCAGGGACGGAAATCTTTACTTTTCTTAAACTATTCTAACAAAGAAGTCTGGTGCATTTTTATTTATCACCCAGACACCAAATTTTTTTTTTTTTGGTGAATTGGTAAAAAGAAAAGTACATGAAACCTTTTTGGGTTTGAGAAGAAATTTTTTGAAAGGAAAGAAAAAAAAGGGGGTAATCTTAAAACTAAAACTGAAGTTTTTCCAATTTTTGATAAGAAATTTTGGGGGAAAAACAAAAAAAACTTTTAGACCAAAAAAAGCCAGAGGGGCAATTTTAAACCCTCCTTTTCCTTTTATTGTAAATCAAAAACCACTTTGGAATTTTTGGGGAAAATCGGGTTTTTTTTTTTTTAAAAAATTTTTCAAAAAAAATACAACAAAAGGTTTTTAAATTTTATGAAAAAAATTTCTTTCAAATGGGATTTTTTGACAACATCTTGATACTTGTGCTTGTAAAAACAGCGAAAACCCTTTCCCTGTTTGGTTTCCTAAAGTGTTTTGATTGGTTTTTTAACGCCCATTGTGGGAAAGCTTAAAACCCTCCAAGACAAATATAAAGATCTTTCCAGGGGCCGGCTTTTGAGTTTTTAAGGGGTTTTCATGGGGAGTCTTTACTTTTTATTTCTCACCCCTTCAAAGACAACTGTGACCCTCAGATGTTTTTTAAAGGAATTGAAAGAAGGGCAAAATAACTGCAGTTTAACAAGACTGGGATATTTTTAACACTGCAGCGTCATTACCAATAATTTTTGTATGAAAGCCACTTTTGGTGTCACAACTAACAGGCTGAAATGAAATTTTCATTGATTTACAATGTTTTTTAAAAATTTTGGGGGTTAATTTTAATAACAACATGATTTTATAATTAAGGGTTTAAAGGGGTTTTGAGAATCTATTTTTATAATAAACCTGCATTTTAAATGTTAAAAAAATAATTTATTGAAAAAATTTTCCTTTATTGGGGAAAATCTTATTGTAAAAGGTTGAATACGACAACTTTATGAAACAAGCTGTGGTGAAAATTTATCTGAAATGGTGAATGGACTTTAATTAAGTTATTTTTAACATGTTTACTGGGCAACAGAATCCAAATTTTTTTCCATTTCAAACAATTTACATTCACAATTTTTTCAAGATATAAGTGAAACCATTAATTTTCCCAAAAGTTAATTCCAGACTTCAAAGTAGGTTTTTTAAAATCGATCTATTGTAAATTGAAATCCTGAATATCATTAAGCAAAGACACTATTTAGAATGAAAAAAAAAACCCCCCCTTTTGAAATAAATAAAAAGAATCAACTTTTAAAAACAAAGATTGTAGGGAAAATTTTTTTTGCCCCTAAACCCTTAACAAAAATCCTCTTTGGGGTTTTTTGTCCAAAAACCCTAAACAGAGCCCCCAAACGAGTGTATGTGGGAAAAAAAGGGTGTTGGAAAGGGAATGCATTGGCCCAAATGAACACAAAAGAAAAAGAGGGCAACAACAAAAAAGTAAAAAGAATGTTGAGGTTAATACAGTCCTATAATTTTTATTGGTTTTTTTATATATATAAAAGGAAGGAAAAATGTAATAATATATATATATACACACACACTCAAACCACAACACCCATACTTTCATACTCATTTTCACGTGAATTTTTGGGGAAAAATTTCTTGATATTATTGTGGGGGCATTTTTGACCAAAAACGGGAAACCTCCATTCTCATACGGGGCCCTGTCATCCCTAAGTTTTATTTTCTTTTTTCCCGACAAAGATAAAAACCCCCGTAGTCTGGAATTTTAACAAGACAAAAAAACAAAGGAAATGTGGAAAATTTCATAATCTGTGAAAGTTTCTTCGGAATTAAAAAGGGATTAAACCATGACAAAATCAAAAAATTGGTTTTTGTTTTTATGTTTTTTTTTCCTTTCATTTTTGACAAAAAAAGAAAAAAAAGGGGGGGGGTGAAAGAATTTTGATGGGTTTGGGGAAAAGGGGGAGGGATTCTGCCCACAGCCAAACAGTTTTTTCAAAAAGCACAGTAATTTGTCACAAAAAAAACATTTTAAAATTTTTCTTTAAAAGCTTTTTTTTCCTGAATTTAAAATCTGAAAAATGAAAATCTTCCCTATTAAAACAAAAAAGGGTGGGAACAGGGTTTGAGCTAAAAATTCTAAACCAAATATTTACCCAAAAAGGGTTTTTCCCGTAAACAGGTCAATAGGAATATTTTAAAAAGTTTCAGGGGTTTAATACAAAATTACACAGATAAAAATGTACCCCAAAAAATTTTTGTTTTTTACCCCCACCAGAAGCATCTTTCACAGGTCAAAAAACTGCAATTTAAAGCAGATATACCAATCCCTATTCTATATATAAAGAATCAATCATTTTTGCGGAAAAGAACATATTTGAATTCATCCTAGCACACCTACTGTAGGTTGTTTTTCTTTGATTAAAAAGTAATACTGAAATTCAAAAGGAGACCAGAGAGAAAAGGGGAGAAAAGAACTACAAACAAAAGAACTTTTTTTTAGATTTTTTTCTGTTTTGATGTAGCCGGGGACAAATTTTAGATTAACAGGCAAGCATGGCCTTCCTTTTCTTTTTGTCAAAAGTTTCTGTCTTTTTCATGTCTCATAAGGCGCGGGAACGGGGGCCACAAGCATCGGACTTATGGCTTTAAATGTTTCACCAGTAGCAGAAGATACCTCCCTTGTTTTTTCTTTTCTGTTTGGCTTTCCTTTTGAGTTACATTAGACTTCCGCTGAATGAGGGCCTTTTTTTGACTTTAAAAACATCAAATCTTTGGGGACTAAAGCTATGTAAAATTTCAAAAAAGAGAAAGGGATACAGGTGTGTTTTAACAACACTACAAAATAGTACGCAAAAAGGGCCCCGGGAAGGGGGGCAAAAAGTGACGAAGCTTGCACAATTACCCCTAGCGGGGGAACATTTCAGCCCCGCATCAACAATATTCCCTCTATGAGATGCTTCATAGATTTTTTGACGGAAATTGGGTGGCTCCCCCTTTTTCCTTTTACTGTATCTAACCCGAATTATGCTTCTCAAAAAAAATAAACCCAAGTTTTCCCTGTTTTGGAGTGCCCCAACTCCTCTCGCCTCCCTCAAAACAAATTTTTTAAAGAAAACTGAGTTTTTACCCCCTACATATGGGGGTTTAAAATAATGCTCTTCACATCCACTGTTTTCACCATTCAAACCGGGATAATTGTTTTGAAAAACATCTATAACCTGTATTTTTTCCCATCTTTTTTGTCTACAGTTCAGTTTTTTGGGGAATCTCTCAAAGCTTTCTGGACCAGCATTCATAGCCATCTTTAAATGCAAAGAATTTTGGCGAATTTTTAGAAAAAGGGGGAAATATTTTCTTTCATGTCCATGAGTTAGCCAACTTGCCCACTGCAGGTGATAACAACCAACACCCCCCCCTCTCCCCAAAAAGCATCTAGCATCCACACCAAATCTGGATTTTCTTTTGTTTTTTTTTTTTTTTTTTTTTTTTGGTTTTGGTTTGTTTTTTTTTGTTTTTTTTTTTGGAACCATCTTGCGATGGGAATAAAATTCTACAAATATATGGGGCAGGAAAAATAGAGGGTCAAATCAAATTGTTTTCTCCCCCCCGAACATTGATATATTCGTATTACATAAACTACCCCCAATCACTTTGTCTGCCCTTCCTTTCCTCAACTCCATCCTGAGGGGGGATTGGGGGGGGGGGGGGGGGGAGGGTAAGGCCAAAAAATTTTGGGGTGTTGTGTGTGTGTTCTCCTTTAACACGATACAAAAAAATGAAAACAAATTCATTAAGTTCATACATTATTCATTCACACTTTTTTCTGTGCCTTTTTATTTTGGAATCGCTGAAATTTACAAAAAAACCACACCAGATGCAGGGGTTTTCTACACCACACATCTATGTCACTGCCCTTCCCTGTTTGATGCACACTTCCACTTTTTTGTCAGATAAATACTCCAGGGAAACTCCCCCCTCCCATCTTTGATTCACATCCACAAACTTTTCCCTTCATATTCATGGCGGAGGAAGAAGCAAGACATCCAGCCTTTTTTCCGGAGACATTTACTTTTCACAGTAAATCACTTAGAATTGAAAAACGATCATGCTCCACAAACATAAGTCATCCTATTTTGAGAGGGGAAAAAGAAAATCAAACTGAACAAAAAACCAAAAGACAAAAATGAAAAAACATTGCTGAAGGGGAAAACAATCGGGCCCGGAATCTGCAACATCTCCAAAAAAGGAAAAGGAAAAAATTTCCACTTTTAAGCACATGTAAAGCCCCAGTTTAAAGAGAAAATGACAGTAGCTGACTTTGGTTCGCGTAAAATTTCAGGACAATTTAGTTCATTGGAAGGAAAAAAAAAAAAAAGTAAAAGGTTATAAATAAATTTCGAGTCACTTCTTCAATTTAAATGCTTGATTTTCCATTTTCTTACTCCTCAGATAAACAGTTTTGACACTTCCCAATCAACCTATTGAGAAGATATACCAATTCCTTTTTGGGCAAACAAGAACAAACACAATAATGCAGTACAAAGACACCCCTTGACGGTACCTAAATCTTGTGTTATCTTTAAAGTCACAACACATTAAGACACACTAAAGGGGGAACAAGGGGTTCACTGGAAAGGGTCAAAAGCGACTTTGTGATTGGATTGCTTTTTTTATCCACTCCCTCGCATTACAAGTTTTTTATGCCCTTTTTTTTTCTTTACCCATAAAAACTGTCAAATCCCCAAAAAACAAAAGGAAAAAAAAACTCCAACATCAGTTCATACACTATAAAATACCTCCCAGGTCAAAACAACTTTTGAAAACTTTTAGAAAGACAATTATCGTTCTTGTTGAGGTACACCCACAGCAACAGTCTTATACAAAGCTATCATAAAATTTTAAAAAAAACATGGCTGCAAAATTTTACCCTTGAACATTAACAATCCCCAAATAATCCTCGGAATTTTCGGGATTGGTTTTTTTTTTTCCCACATGGAATAATGTTTCTCTTTTCCTACATCAATGAGAACACACACACAAAAAAAATGTCCCCAAACAAATAAAAATATTTTTTCTGCGACAGAAATGTTTTATCTGTTAAAAAAAACTGATCCCCAAGCACTGTGGCTAGTCTCACCACAGACCTATCACCCCAAGCACTGGGGGCTGATCTCACCACAACCTGATCGCCCGGGCACGGGGGCAGTCTCCCCACAATCTATCAGCCCAAAGCACTGTGGTAGTCTCCCCACAATGGGACATCCAACACTGTGGCTAGTCTCGCCACAGATCCAGATCCCCCTGAAATCCTCTCTTCGCAACGAAAAAAAACACGCCAAAAAAAAATTGTACACTTTTCTCCTTCACGAACACTATCACAGTTGCTTTTGTCAATAACAACTGATTTTTATTACACATTTTGTTAAAGTAATACACTTCGGATAAGGCAAATCATTGCAAAAGAAATTAAGAATGAGACAATGGAGCGCCATCACCACATCTGGTGAAGGATCATCATTACAGGACCAATTAACCCCTCAAGAAATGGGGAAAGGGGGGCACAACCAGTTCAGAAAACAAAATACAACATACACAAAGAACAATAAGTTTTTGGGAAAAAAGCAATTCAGTTCTAAATTAAATTTAAGCATACAATCAAATGTAACCGTTTTTTTTTAGCAACTCAAATCAAGATGACCCACTCCTAGTTTTTAATGATGGAGAAATATCTCAAAAAAGTTTTTTAAAACACAAATCATTTCCACCCACACTCACCAAATAACCGTTTTGCGAATACCTTTTTTAATCCCCACCTTGCTATGACCTGTAACCACAAAAGAACTAGGTTTATTCCCTCTGCCACACTGAAATATGTTACATTTTTACACTTAAAATATTTTTTTTACCATTTTTCACACATGGATTTAAAATACAGCAAACAACTTTCGTTTTTATCTTTTTTCCCCTTATTCTTTAACAAACGAAGAGTTTTGTCGCCTGTATTTTTTTTTTTTCACAAAACTTTTTTGTTTGTTTGTATGGGAAATGAACAATCAAACAATGAGACTTTTTTTTAATCACTTGAGCTTTAAAAGTGGGTTTGTGTTGGGTTGACAAAACGCTGGTACAAGGCAACAAATGCATTTTGTTTTTTTATTTCCCAGTTCTGTGCAACTGAAATTGCCCCCAGGAATGGATTACCTACAATGCCAGTTTCCTAAATAAATT
>JAMYXO010005396.1:0-15572 GCA_033310375.1 Conus canariensis
TAATTTTTTTTATATAGCGTTTTATTGTTTTAAAAATTAAATTCCCCCCCCGCTCCCCCCTTTCCCCCCCCCCCTTCTCCCCCCCTTCAGGCCCCCCTCCCCACCCCCCCGCCCCCCCCTTGCTCGAAAAGAATTTAAAATAAAATGAGGCAGGGGCAGTAAAAAAAAAAAACAAGTTGGTACTCTTGCTCCCAAAAAAAACCTAACCCTGGGTTTAAAAATATGTTACTTCTTTTTAAACTGCTCAATTTTGGATTTATCCTCAAACTTTCCTTCTAAAAATTTGTTTTAACGAGACAAAACTCCGCTGACTCATTTAAGCAAATTTCTGCGTAATTTTTGGGCCTTTTTTTTGTTATTTTAAATTTTATCGTTTAAAATGCAAAGCAGCTGGGGGAAAAATTTTCCCTTGTTTTTCAAGAATTTTTTTAAAACAAAACTTTCAAAACTGGAGAAAATTTTCATTCAAGCCATCCCAAAGTAATAAACGAACTTCACAGAAATTTTAAAAAAGCTAAAGATTACACAACAAAGCATGCTCTTAAAAAGGATAGTAATTTGGTCCACTTTTCTAAACGTCCTATGCTTTCTAAATTTTGGAAAAAAATTTTTTTTTTTTTTTAAAACAAGGGTTAACCCCCCACACCACGCGCCGCGCGCGCGCAAGCACGCACACACGCACGCATGCACCTGGTATACCGAAGTCACACACACACCACACACACCACACCCGCGCCCCGCGCCGCGCGGCACAAAACCCAAAACCCCACCACACAAACATACACAAACTGCTACCGGGCGCGCGGGCGCACACACACACACCCACACAACACACACACAACAACACCACACACTACACACACAAAACACACACACCCCAAAAAACACACACACCCCGGGGCATCCGTAATCACATACCCTCTCTCCTCTCTCTCCTCTCTCCTCTCTCTCACAAAAACCAACACACACCCCAAAAACCCCCACACCACCCCCGCCCACCCCCCCACACAAACCGGGGCATACCAAAAGGATCACCACAAACTCTCTCTCCTCTCCTCCTACACCACACCACACACACACCACCACACACACACACACACCACACACACACACACCACACACACGCTGGGGCATACCTAGTCACTACCCCCCCCCTTTTCTCTCTCTCTCTCTCTCCTCTCTCCCCCAAAAAACAGACAACAACGACACAACACACACACACAACACACCACACCACCACACACACACCCACCACACACGGGTGCATACTTAAACCACCGACACACCGACACACAACCACACACACACCCACACACACCAAAAACACACACACACACACATACACACACACATGCATACTATCACACACCGTCATACACCAGCCCCTGAATCGCTTCTAACTTTTCCCCTCCGATTTGAACAATGTAGCAGGGTCTGAAGGGGAGGGTTCAACTACATCAAATGTTTCAATCCTTCCCCCCTCCCCAAAAAAAGTTCTGTGTTCAATGTTTTCTCTCTTGGTTCACGCGTTTTTTATTTGGGGCCAATTTTTCTTCTCGATAAAGGTAATCAACTTTTAAAATTATTTTCAAAGCCATCATCCTGGGGGAAAAGGAAGGGGGGGGGGCATGGGCCCTTTTGTGCGGGGGGCATTGTGTTGTGGGGGTTTTGGTGTGTGGGGTTGTTTGGGGTTTTGGGTTGTGCCCCACACGGGTGATCGCGGCGCGTGTGTTGTGTTTATGTGCACTGTGTGTGGTGTCACGTTTTTTGGTTGTTCTCATTAAACGCCCTTCCCATTTAATTTTGGTTGGTTTTGGTGTTGTGTGTGTTGTGGTGTGCGTGGAAAATGTGTTCATATTTGTTTGTGGTGTTGGTGTTTTTGGTGGTGTTTTTTAATTTTTGGGGTTTGTGAGCACTCTATCTCTATAGGCTATATTGTACATACTTTTGTAGCGTTGTCGTTTTTTTGGGGCTTCCATTGTTGTTTGTGGTGTGTTTTGCATTTTAGCTTATGGTTTTTTTTACGCGCGTGTTCATGTGGGCGTGCACATGCACACATTTATATGTTTTTGGGGAAAGCAGAAACGTACGTCACACGTTTTTGCAATGTGGGGGATGCGCCGCGCCGCGCGTTTTTTGTGTGTGTGTTGTGTGTGTTTTTGTACGCGTCGTGAAGTTTCAAAGACTAAGTCAAAAAACAAAACCATCAATTTCATAAAACAGCAAAATTAAAATCACCGCCACTCCGCAACCCAACCAGATACCATAACTTTTAAAAAACTCCTACCCCCATAACTAAACCAAAATGCTATTCTTTTCAATTTTTTTTAAAAATTTTTTTTAACCTTACTCCATCTTAAAAATAAATTAGGGAAAATTTAACCGTTTTCCCACGTTTTTTGAATGATTCCTCACTCGTTTGACTAAACGCTTTTTATTCGCACGAAAATCGGATTTCCAAAAGGCATGCAATTTTACGGTTTTTTTGAATACAACACGTCCCGGGAAACAAAATTCTTAAATTTGATTTTTCCTTTCACTCCTTATTTTCCTTTTTTCGTTGATGAATATAACATGTCCCCCCGGATTTTTACATTATTCAATCTCGGGGGAAAACCCATTGGCCGACGACGAAAGGGGAACCCGGGACCTGAAGCCGAAACGGTTTTCTTTGAGGGAAACATTTACACACTCTCGTTTTTTTTTCCTTTTTAAAATATCACAAATTGTTCTAAAAAAATGGTGAACCCTTTAAATAAATTTTTTGTTTTTTTAGTCCTCGGGGCACTGCGGGGGTTAAACCCGATCAGTGTTTTTTTTCCTCTGAACTTAAAAAATTAAAAAATCACCCCTTTTTTGCAAATGGGGGCGACTGCAGGGGGAAATCTAAAAAAATTTGAAATGTAACAAACGCAACCCCCAAAAAAACAAACAAACGGATCACAAGAAAAAACAGCTTTTCGACCTCTTAGGCTTCAGCAAAAACAAAAACCACGCAGCGAAAATGAACGGCAATCACTTTTCCCTTTTTCACTTTCACCAAGAAAGACGTTGGGCTTGCCCCTTGCCTAAGTTAAAAATTTAAGGGTTGCTCTTTTTTCGTTATCCTAGTTTTGTACTTCCTGAAAAAACCAAACAAACCGTTTTGTTTGGCTTTATTTTTTTTTTCACGTTTTATGGTTTGCAAATATATAATTTTTTTTTTTTTTTTTTTAAAAAGCAATAGGCCCAATTTTTGTTGAAAAAAGGGGCAAGTTGTCTAAATTCGTATTACTATTACAATCTTCGCAAAACAAAACATTCCTGGGTTGAAAAAATTTTCGTCTATTGTCTAAATCAAATTTTCCTTCGTTCGCTTCTATGGAACTATCGCGGTTTTTCTTTCAGCCCAAAACAATTTCAAAGGTATTATTAATTTGACTCAGAGAATAAAGCACACATATTTTTTTTACGCCTGCGGGGGGAAAAAGCAGCAGAAAGGGGCAACAAACATTTTATTTCTTGGGAACTTAGGAAAAAAACAAGAATATAACGTTTTTTTTTGTTTTTTTTTGCAGCACTGCTATGGGGGTAGGGAATTCAAATATAAGTGAACATCATATTGCATGATACGATTACATTGTTCAGGATTCTTCATTCTTTTAAATTGAATTTTTTTGAATCATGTCATTTTAATGATAAATTATAAGACACTGCTTTTAGTATTTTCACTCAAAAAATGCCCGGGTTGTTCCAAATTTGGGCCGTTTTTAACACTTTACCCAAAAAAACCCCCAAAACACAACACAACCCCCCTTTGTATTGATGCAAATTTTAAACTGAGAAGAGGGGCAGTATAAAAGAAAAAAGAATCAAATTTCTCAATAAACTTAATGGAGTTTCGGGTTTTATCCAAAACTTTTTGTTTTTTGGTTTTTTTTTTCCTTTTGATCAGTTTTGTATACCAGTACAAACCTTTTTATTGATCCCTGATGTATTTCTCTGCTGATTGTATCTACCTTTACTGTTCCCTTGCCACGCTTTTCTGTTAACCCTTCACAGACTACATATCTTTATATGGGCCACAATCATCTTTCTTTTCTCTCCGCACCAAAGGGTGTTTTACTGTTTACATTTTTTGGCATGGTCACAAAAACTTCTAGTGACATTCCGTTAAAACCTAGTTCGGATAAAATTTGACTTTTAATCTGGGCCATGCCGACATAAATGGATTATTCATTCCGTCTGAAGTTTTCCTTTAGGGGTTGTCTTGTCCATAGCAACAAAAAAAAATGAATTCATTCCAATGTTTCTGACAAAAATTTAACCTCCCTTTTGCGTGGGGGTGAGAATGCTGGTGGAATACTTTAACACCCTAAAAGAGCAAATATTGGGGGTTAACCCAAAAAAAAAATGCAAAATCACAATCACAACTTCTGCACCAAGTAACTGACAAGGAGGTGGGGTCAAACCATTTGTTTCACGACAAACGACATGGGCATGGGCCCCAAAGGGATACTATGTGTTACTAAAATACCCCATTCCCCACCTACTGAAAAGTTTTTCCCATGTTGTCGTCTTTAGGGCTGTGTAACCGGGGCTAGATCACTTTCTGATTTTTCCAGTTAGCGTTTGCAAAAACCAAATTGGTGCGTTATCTGTCTTTGACACGAGTTTTTCGAGGGCAATAAAGGGGTAATTACATTTGGGGGTTAAAAGTCTGTAATTACTGGTTTTCCTACTTTGTCTTGGGATTCATGTTTCGTTCTCTTCTCTGTTTTTCCTTTGCCTTATACTTTTTCCCTTATGGCGGCCGTTTTCTGCTGCTCATCCGCAGCTGATTACACAGTTCTAATAAAAAGCTCTGGCTCACTTGTCTTTACCTCTCTTCCTGGCCCTCTTTCCTGTTTTTTCCCCTTTCCCTCTCCATTATCTATTTTATCCGCCCCCCCGGGCTGTCTTTTTGTCCGTTTTTTTTTTTTACAAAACTGTAACCCCTTACAATTAGAAAAAAGTACAGAAGCACAACAAACATATTTATGAACTTTTCAAAAAACATGCATAGGGGAGGGGGTTTAAAATAGGGGGGGATGGGGGGTAGAGGGGGGTCGGGCAAAGGTAACACACCCAAGCAAAAAACCCAAATTTCAGATATCTGAAAAAAGCCGATTTTCATTCGAAAAAAAAACCAGATATCATAGGGGGGAAAACAAAAAAAAAGGGAAGTGGAGGAAGGGAGGGGGGAGGGGGGATCAAAAAAAACTGAATTGTTTTTAAAGTTTAAAAAGCATTTTAACACTACAAAAATGATACTCTTACTTGCTTTCCCCTTTACTACACCCCAAGGCACTCAATCACCACATTTCTAATCGTATCAACATCTCTGATCTACCATGAGCCCCCTCTTCTTCGTTTCTCTCATTTGTTTTTAAATTCACTTCCCCCATTTTAAAAATCATGCTGGGGGTCTCAAAACTTATGATGGGGTACGTATATGGACACTTTGCTGCAGTACGCCCCCTTGATAAACTGAAACGAAACGACCCTCCCCTCCCCCTTCGTCATAGACAAAAATCACACATTCTATTGATTTTACTTCTTTTATCCTGTTTACAAAAGGGGGGGCAAGTGGAATTTTGGAGAAAAAACAAAAAACAAAAAAAAATGTGTACACAACTTAAAAACCTTTTTAAACATCTGACCATGTATGTCACATAAATCACATGAAAAAGAAGAACCCCCCCTAATTCCCAAAATATTCTCAAACCTCACCCTCAACCCGGGCGCTACTAGGATCTGAATTAAACCCTGGATTCAAACTAAGACCTTCCCGGGCAAATTTTATCCCCCACTCCGTCTTATCCCAAAGGTAGTTTGTTTTTGAAATAAATTGTTGATGGGAATTTTTTTTTTTGGGTTTTGGGTTTGTTGTGGGGGGTCGTCGTTTGTTTGGGGGTTTGTTTGTTTGGGGGGGCTACAGTGAGGGGGGGGGTAATACGATCAGAGGGGCCTTACCTACTTTCGGACTCCTCATTTTTATTTTCCTTCCAGCAGTTGCTTCTTCTACCAGCAAAAACTATCTCAAATCTCTCGATTTCAAATAAAACCTTTAGCGTCGTTTTTTTTTCTTTTCGGGGTCGGGTTTTTGAACAAACCCCCAATACCTTTGTGTTTTTAAAAATTTCGCTTCCTTCAACATCCAAAAAAAACCCCCTTTTCACCATCAATAGATTTTCTTCCTTCCCTTGTCCAAAAAATTGATTCAAGTGGGTGTGTGTGTGTTCTTCTTTCTTTTTTTTTAAACTTTTTTTCCCAAAGGATATTAGACCAAATGTGCTGATGGTGCATTCGTCTGTGAGTGGGGTTTTAAAATTGTGGGGTTTAAAACTGGAACACCTTAACATAAAAATTTTTAAAGATACTATAACAAACAAAATGCAAAATACAGAAACGGGGGGTGATGTCCCCTCACCCACTAATCTACATTTTGGGAAAAAAAAAAACTACAGGAAACCGTGGTGTGTGAATAAAGGGTTCAGCAATTTGTAAAAACCTTTTTTATCAATAATAAATCTTCTATGTTTTTTTTCCGAAACACTTTCGTACGAATCAGTAGAAAACCTCGGGGACTTTTTCAATTGAACAAAAAGTATTAAGTGGATTTTGCACCCACACACAATACCATTTTTTGAAATTTTTTTTTAAACTTCATTTTTAGGGGGAAAAAAAAGGGGAAATTACAAATCAGAATAATATAACTGCTTTTTACAAATTTTTGATACAATTTCCAACAACTGCAGCTTTTTTGTGTTAATCTTTTCATCGGAAACCCGCTTAAATTTTTTCTGGGGTTTTTTTCTAGCAGCTGTAATTTCATAGGGACAAAGAAGTGTCATGTCAAATCTTCTCTAAACCTTTTTCGCCTCTTTTACACTCTGTCCCATTTTTTTCCATTTTTGTTCGTGCGAAGGGACCCAAAAATCAATGAGTGCCTTTTCCACAAGAAATTATAAAAGGGAAATTTTGTACTAAGGGCAGGCCTTACTCTAAATTCATGAACAAAAACCGATTAAATCCCCAATTTCACAGTTCTAAAAACTATCATTGGAAGGTTTCGCCAAGAATTTTTAAAACAAGCTGATGGGTGTCAATTCCCGCTGAAAAATTGCATTTTTTGCCGGGGAAAAAACTTTTTCAGTTTTCATGCCGGTAGAAAAGGCCGCACCAACCTTATCATTTTCAAGTCGAGTCTCGTAAAAACCTGAAGAATTTTTATATTTTTTTTTAGATCGTTTTTTTGCAATGAAATTTATTTCTTTAAATTTTTTTTTTTTTTCCAATTAGAAAAGCTGATATCATATATTTTAATGTTTCCCCCTGGGGAAGGCCGAAAATTTGGTTTTTTTGCATTTTTTGATGAATTTTCCTGAACTTCAATTAATTATAAGTAAATGTTTTTATGACATTAGCGACATATTTTTTGCCCTTTTGGGAAAATTCATACCGTTCTTTGTTTTTAAAATTTTTCCCCCAAAGAAATTTCACTTATACTTTCCCCCAAAAACAAATTTTTGAAGACAATTTTACGTAATCCAAAACGGAAAAATTCCCCCGCTCTTTTTTTTCTTTGTTTTACCATGAAAAATCGGGGGCCAAAACTAGTTTATATTTTTTTCTTTTAAATTTGTAATTTTGTAAAATATTTTTGGGGCACAAAAATTAAAATTTTTGTCCAAAGAAACTTTGGACCCAACAATGCTGTAAAGATGAACAAGGTTCAGGGGCCTTCCCCAAAAATAATCACTAAGGGGCTTTTTAAAAATTTGCTATTCTTCCTTTGTAAAATCCTCAAAATACAATTTCCACCCTTTGAGTAAGAATTTTTCCCCAAAAGACGTTTTTTTTTTACCAAATTCACGAAGCTTTTAAACGGGAAATTTTTCTGATTACTAAAGTTAAATGTATCATATTAGTTTTTTTTAGGGGGAAAAGATACCATTTTGAAACATGAGGGGTTTGTGGGTTGGTGTGTGTGGTGTTGTGTGGTTGGTTTTGTGTCTTTGCATGCTTTTTTTCCGTTGTTTTAAAATTTGTGGACTGTGGTGGTGTGGGTTTTGTGGGAAATAACCCTCGGTTTTTAGGTTTCACTTATTCAATTTTCATCTTTTTATTGGTTTCTTTATGTTTTCTTTAACCTTTTTTGTGTTTGAAGCCTTTGGGGTTAATGAAGATTAACCCTAAATATCATTATTATTTTTTTTACTTGTTTTTTTGTTCGGATCTTTTTTGTTGGAAAAAAACTACAGGAAAATTCAAGTCTAACTGAACCCAGATGTCCGCGCTTTTCCCAAAAGATCCATTCCTGCCGGGCTAAACTTCGCTCTACAGCATGCAATTGTCCATAGCACAGTAGTGGAAAATTAAACACATAGGTATCACCAAAAATAAGTTTACAAAAAAAGGGTTTGTAGTTACTAAAAAATTTTTTTCTCCAGAAATGAAAAAGATATTGTTAAATATTATTATAACAATTTTTTAAATTTTTCGCTGTGTTTTTTGGAAAGACATTGGAATCTCTGGGAGAAACGCAAATAACAGTCATAGGGCCAAATGCAGATCTTGTCATATCTAAAAATGATGATCAGATGACTTTATCCAACCTGTCTCTTGTTTTGTTGTTGAAAATAATGAATACTTTATGAAGACATGCAGAATAAGTATTAAGCAAACCCAATGTAACACACTTCTTGGGAGTTGCATTTGGTTTCTTCTGACAGGCCGTCTTGAAGTACTTAGTGCTGTGTGCATTTTTATGTGTCTTACTTATGAAGTCTGATGAAGACATATTTGTCAAAGATTCACTTTTCTGTTACTACTGTGAATTCAATAAGCATTATGTACACTTTGTTTTGGGTGTTTTATTTGTATTTTGGCTTCTGTTTTCAGTAATCCCGCCGTCTGTTTCAGTCTCCAACACTTTTTGAAAGAAACAGAACAATTTTATGCCACTGAAAGATATACATATGAACAGAAATATGTAACGCTGAAGCCTTAAAAGCGTGTCTTTACAGTTTTATTATGGACAATTTAAAATAAAAAAAATACTGACTGTTTGAGTACACTTTGCCCTTGCCTTGTTTTGTAATTCGTGTATTTGGCAATTTTCATTTCTCTGTTTGTAATTTTTTTAAAAATCTATTTTTGTGAGAAAATGAATCTGAAGAATGTTTTTTCCTTTAAAAAAAAAAAAAGAAGAGAAATCACTGATTTGCACTGGTATGTGGTCTTGTGCGTGTTGTGTGTGTGTGTGTGTGCGTTGTGGCATGCATGCTGTTACATTGATGTGGTTTTATTTTAAAATTCTTTTTTAAGGCTCGAAATACAGCTCATTTCGCCATGGGTTTATACTTCTGTACTCAGAAGGGATCATCATTCATGATTACCTTGATCCATATTTTAGTGAATATTTCATGAATCATGCAAATTGTGTTGCATGTCAAGGGCTGGGGTGGGTTGAAGGGAAGAAGGGGGCACAGCATGTGTAAAAGGTGGGGAAAAAAAAAGGCCCGCAATCAAAAAATGCTTTTTTTTATACGTTTAGATTTTGATAGGGGAGGAAAAATTTGAGGAGATCTTTAGAGAAAAAACCCCTTCAACATGTGTTTCAGCCCCGAACTCCTTACACATAAGGGGCGGAGATGCTTCCAGTCATGACTCCCACATTCTTTCATCTGCCCCTGCCTATGCCTTTAGGTTTCTGGACCCCGTTTTGCCAGAAATCAAGAGCCGTTTTTCATGAGGGCCTAAGCTGAGGATCTACAACTCCCGCTTGTTCAACCTCTGTGGCAAGACAAGGACATCAGCTTTGGGAAATCACGAGTCCTTCAATTGCGGCAAATTAGGATTCTGCCTGGTTTGTAGATGTACCTTTCCAGGGCACAGTGAGTTTCCGTAAAAATCATATGTTTTGATGATCCTGATGGAATAGAATATCGTTCCACACACCCGATGATCTCTGGGGGTTTTTCCCCCTTCTGGGAAAGGGCTGAAAACTGCACGCAGTCTTCCACTTTTTCCATGAAAGCCGTGCCCTGCCTTATGTCACAGCGTCCAACCATGATTTGTGGCCTCCTGCCGTATAGGAAGTTGTTGCAGGGCATCTGAGTACGATCACCCTAACCGTTTAAGATAGGGTGGGTGTGGACAGGGGGGCAAATGAACAACCAGGGGTTGTCCCTTGAAGTGGGACCTCAAGAAAATGAAAAAAAAAAAAGGAAAAAAAAAAAATGAGGTTTATGTAGAAAAATATCTTTACAGTCATAAAAAAAAGAAAAAGGAAAAAAAATGAGGTTCAAGGAAAAAAGTCTGTTAAAAATCAAAACAAAAAGAAGCCAATGAACCAGACAGGACAGCCACATTTATCTCCACTACATGAAAACCATAGACTGAAAAATTTAGTGCCAAGGAAAAAGTTCCAAAGCCGTTTTAAAACACTGCAAACATCCCTGCAGAAAAACTCTTTAGATTATCTTTTTTTCTCTTCTTTTACATCAGTAGTTTTGAAATAATATAATCGATTTTGTTATCAGCTACACATGTTCCTCACTCTCATATACCAGTAATGATGAAAGTATAGCTGTCATTCTCATATTAGTCTCATTCTGTGATAATTTTGTGTGTCTTGACCTAGATTTCGTTGTGTATTTTGTTTTTGATGCATTATGTACCATAACGAAAGCCCAAAAAACTTAAAAAAAAAAAAAAATATAATATAAAGGGTTTAAAAAGGATTTGTCCCCACCCAAAATCCAAGACATTGCTTGGGTGTGTGGGGTTTAAGTTGGGGGGCTCTTCAAGTTCATGTGTTGTTTGCAATTCTGTGTGGGGTTTATACTAGATTATTTCATTTGGGCGTGTAAATGCTTAACTGATGTATCACTTCAGTGGGCAAATACCAAGAAGCTTTTCCCAGAGCCCAAACTGTATCCACGATGTCTATAAACGCCACGGGAACGCTATACTTCAACCACGGGACCAAAAAAAGTGAAAAAGGGTTTTTTGTTGTTGTTGCGTTTCTGTTCGTCTTCCATGCCCCTCTTTGGCAGGCCTTCCACACCGCTCATTATGGGTCCTCATACACAGCCACGCCCATGTTGGCTCTCAGAGCTCCCGTTTTTTTAGTTTTTAAGGGGTTGATTCACTCACTTTTTCAGTTGGCAGGGAGTCTTCACCCTAATCGGAAATCTTAAAATGCAAAAAAACCATCATCTACTGTTGCTTTGGCCCAGTGTGCAAATTAAGATTCGTTTTTTTTTTTTCCCTACAGATTCTCATCCTTGCAATGCTTTCCCCCTTCATTTTTTCCCTAAGCTTCATAAATCCATCTCTAAAGGGGCATTGGGATAGTTTACCTTTAAAAGGGAACAAAGCGGACAAAACATGCAAAGCCAAGATGACTATTACAGGAAATGGCAAAATTTTTTTTAATTTCTCTACAAAAAAAAACGGGTTTTGGTGCTGCGTTTGAATGCCTAGCAAGCAGCATCTGCTGTCCCTTTTTTTCAGCACAGTGTTCTGTCACCATAGCTTTGATGGGGCGTCTGGAGCGATGGCTTAATTGCTCGGTATCACTACCTTCCGACTATGCGACATGCTGAGTTTATGCCTCACCACATGTTGTCATGTCCCAAGTTTATGCCCTCAAATATTTTCTCGTGGGAAGTTTATGCTCAAAACATATTACCTCACATCTCCCTTCCTTCTTTTTTCCTGACTTTTTTGAACCAAACTGAAATTTTTTGTTGAGAGGTGTGACAGGCCTTCCCACCCCCGCCCCACCAACATGCGACTGCTGCAAATTTGGTTGAGGAACAGAAACCCTTTTATTTTAAAAAGAAGATTGTTGAAACGGGTTCCCTATATTTACACGTTTTTTCCCCTGTCGCTGTTTTTCCCAATTCTGCATTTTTTCTCTCTCTCTCTTTCTCTCCTCTCTCCCCTCTCTCTCTCTCTTTACCCTTTCGCCTGCATCTCTCTCCCTTTTTCTCCTTTTTTTTTTCCCCCCCTTTCACTCTTTCTCTAACTCCTCTCTCTCTCTGTCTCTTTCTACTCGCATCTTTCCCCCCCCTTTCTCTGTCTCTCCTTTGTGATCCTCTCTCTCTCTCTCCTCTCTTTCTCAGCTCTTCTCCTCTCTCTTTCTCTCTCTCTTTTTTACTTCTTATTTCTTCTCTCTCTCTCTTTTCTCCCCCCTACTTTTTTCCCCCCTCTTTTTCTCATTCTCTCTGCTGTTGGGGGGCCCTGCAGGGTATCCCAACCTTCTACAGCCTCTTGAAAACTGGGTAAAACACGGAATGGCCGAGAAGCTGAACCAAACCTGGCCAAGATGGAGGATTTTTTTGACCACCTTGAAGAAACCCTACTACAGTGGTACAAACCGGGGCTTCTTTTTCCCACTACATGATCTGGGCCCTGGTTTGAACGGGGCACATGCTGGAAAAAATCACAGGTTGGTGGTTTGAGTCTTCTCCTGCTGTTTACGCTGTGCCATGGATGCGGCATCAGGGGGCAAACATTGAAGGGAGGGCAGTGCATGAATGAAAAGGAGAGACAGGGGTTTGCGTTTACTGATATAAATGATATTTTACTGATTCGATGAGATAAACCAACAAAAGTATTGGCTAGGTTTTGCTATTGATTTGATTTGGGTTGAGCGAAGTTGGCTATGGGAAAAATGGGCCATTGGTTGGTACACTTTACTTTGACTGATGCTGTGACCAGGGAACTGGTTTTTTGGGTTGTTCACCACTGCCAAGTTTACGTTACCAGTTTTAAAGTTCACACTAACCCCACGATCACTTAGACTAAACCCCCAAAAGAAGTCTTCTCCTCCACCTACGTACAACGTAAATCAATGTTTATCACTAACAAAGTTTTTTTTTTAAACAATCAAGGATAAAAAAAATTTTAAATTTTCCCTTTTAAAAAAAAAAAAAAAAATTTTTAACTTAAATATCTCGGAACAAGGTCTTCTTGGGGGCATTTTGGATTAATAAAAAGAAAATTTAGATAAAAAAGATGAAAGTAAGAAATACGTGTACATACACTTTGATTCCCCCATAAAGATTAAAAGAGGGGGGTATTTTTTCCTCCTTCTTTTCTCTTTTTTGGGTTTTTTTTTGAGTGGGGGGGGGGGGGGGGGGGGGGGGGGGGGGGGGGGGGGGGGGGGGGGGCCCGATGGCATTGATGTTTCTACTGCAATGGGCATTTCTTTGGTGTTTTTTAGCTCTTTCTTCTTATTGCATGATTCGATTTTTAAACAGCCCTTTTCTTTCATTTATATTAAAATTGTTTTTTTTATGTGGCAGTTTTTTTGGGGTTTTCTTTCCCCCCTCTCTGCTCTCCCCTTTTTCCCCCCTTTTTCTTTTCCCCCGGGGGGGGCCCCCCCCCCCCCCCCCCCCCCCCCCCCCCCCCCCCCCCCCCCCCGCTTCTTGTCTGTCCACCCGATGTCAAAGACGAATGTTTTTTCACTTAGACGGGCCCCCACGCGCACTGTCGTGTGACTAGTCTTCACAACCAAATGTGTGAAATATGTGCTATGCACTTCGGTTTAGGAACCGTGATTGCTCTCTCTGTTGCTGTATCTGTCGCTCTCTGTCTCCATCTCTATCTATCTGTCTGACTGTCTGTCTGTCTGTCTGTCTGTCTCTCTTTCTCTTTGTGTCAGAGACTCTGTCTCTTTATTCCGAGTCTCCACCCCTCTCCCCTCTCTCTCTCTCTGTTGTTCACCCTCCCTCCCTCCCTCCCACACTCTCTTCCTCTTGTTACATAATGCATTATTATTCTAAATTGCTATGTATTCATTGTTGTTTCTGAGTTGATGTGCAGTTCTGTGCAATATTTTCTTTCATATATTTAGATACCTTTCCCTTGTTTGAGGACTGGATGAAGAAAAGCCGCTGTGCTTATTCCTTTCGCTCAATAAACAACTTTTCGTTCGTTCAATTCGTTCGTTCAAAAAGGCTGAGTTACACACGAGCAGATCTATAAAGTTTCAGCTGTTTTAGCCTTTTGAAAATGATCATTCATCTGTTTTGAAACACATTCCATGAAAAATAGGTGAAAAAGAAAAAGTTTGCTTTATTTTTAAGTATATACTGTTGCAGTTGAAATTATAAAGTACCAGGAAATGTAGGTGTAGGAGCTCTTAAAGTGAAAAAAAATCTGCAGCCACATACAGACACATACACTCTCTCTCTCAAATTCTTTCTCACACACCACACAACACACACACTCTCTCTCTCTCTCTCTCTCTCACACACACACACACACTTACAAATATCGGACTACCAGTTGCATCATCAACACTCTAACCACAAACTGACGCCAGCTAGTTTTCTTTCCAGGTTACAAAATGCCAACAGAGAAGTTCTCCAAGTTGTCGGCATGGATGGAGCGCATGTGGAAGGACCCGGTGGTGCAGGAGTGCAAGATTGACGCTCAGCTGTTCATCGACCACATACTCCAAGTACCGCACAGGCAAGCCCGACTTCACCATCGGTGCCAACAAAGGAGCAGAGCCTGTGAAGGAACTCCTGGAAAACCTGGATGGGCTGAGAGATCCCAGCACTCGTGATCGTTCAGCTAAGAAATAGAGAGAATGAGGTTGAAAATAGTGCTGCTAATGCACACGCACATACAACACACACACACATTCTCACACACACACTTACACCACACACGCACACACACAACACTCACACATGCACATAACACACACACACACACACACACCCCCACACACTCGCACACACTCACACCACACACACAAAACCCCTCACACACACATACACACACACACATACACATACACTCAAGGCACTTTCACATGTGCATACACAGAAACTAGCAGGAAAATACAAAAGAACCAAATTTTTAAATTTCAAGCTTTCGTTTTTTGCCGGTTTCATTTTGGCACAGCAAGGGATCACTCACAGATAGGCCCGCTTAGTCGGTAAGATAGTGGGTTTAAAGAAAAAGAAAAGAAAGGAAAAAACCTTGATAATGTGTTGGAGGAAAACTATTTCCAATGCCCTTTTTGGTGTCAAAAAAATATCAGCGCGGGATACAATGTCCTGTCCACTTTTCCCTTCCCAGTGCGCTGGGTTGTTTGGGGTTCAAAAAATGACCTTGTCTTTCAAACGAACCAAACCCGGACTTAAGGTTTGTTTTATATTATTTACTGTAAAATTATAGTTTTGTTCGATGGCTTTAAGCAGGGGGAATCACAAGCTTTCTTTGTACAAAGCTCTGACAATGAAGTTGGTCTAGTTCGAAAAGAAATCTCACTGGGCTTTCTCTTCCTGTTCCCCAGGTTGTCCACCTCCCCTCTCTTTTTGCTTCATAGTTTTTTTTCATTCTGTTCATTTTCATTTGTTTTTGTTGTTTTTTTGTGCCATGATTTTGAAAGCACTGCCCTAACAGTGATCATTAGAAATACTGTACAAAGATTTTGTTTGTGGTTGTTTCATTTTTAAAAACCCAAAACTCCAAATCCAAACATTTAGGGCATAACCAACCATGGTTCAGTGCATTTT
>JAMYXO010005397.1:0-7500 GCA_033310375.1 Conus canariensis
TTTAGCGTGCTTAGATTTTTCTAGCTGCTCTTTTATTTTTTTTTAGTTCATCCTTGTCCCTGATTATATAATTTTCACTTAAACATTCTTCAAAACTGTCCTTGTCCTTAGTATAGAATAAGATGACTGATTTTAACTGCGATCTAAAGTCTTTTAAGACAGCATTGTATTTTTGAGTTAAGAGCCACACAGAAACTAATGCGTGTCTTCCGCTAAAGGCTAGCTTAGACAGAGTCCTTCTTTTTTTAACAATGTCTTGTTCGGCTGAACAGTCATCAATAATAAACAGCGTTTCAGTTCCCTCAAATAGCCTACAGTAATGTTCTAAACAGTCGCTTAGCTTGTCAGTAGGATCAACTAAAAATATATTCTCGTCTGTCCAAACAAACTGCCTTTCTTTGTAAGACTTGTTGTGCTTAATGGTTGTGCAGAATATAACAATGTACTCGTAATGAAACCTGTAGACTGTTTGTAACAAATCAAGCACGAAGACAGTTTTCCCACACCCAGTAATCCCACAAATAAGCGAACAGTGCGGTTCTTTGGGCAAAAAGTTCAAACTATCCATCTGTTTTAATAGGCTATTTCTTTCAGTCTATTTTCTTCAATGTTCAGCTGGGCGTCATAAACCACAAAAACGTGCATTTGTATCTGGCCATTCTCCTCCTCTTCCTTATTAATCTGTATGAGTATGCCATCTGACCCTACCCCTCTTCCACTCCCGTGCAGTCTGTTGTCATACGTGGATCTAAAATCCAGCCATAGTCCATATTTGTCTGTTAGATAATCTTCGAGTCTTACATCGTGAAGGTGAAGTTTTTTACACACATGATCGGCTGTGGGGCTTGTCTGTCTGCCTCCAGCAAACAATTTTCTTATTTCATCAAAGTGTTGGTCGGGTAAAAGTCCGGCTGAATACAGCTGAAAAGGCTTGCCATCTACTGTGCAAGACAACTGCTCAATTTTTGGGTTGTAAAACACCTCAGATTCCCTCTTAAAAGGAGCTGAGGGTTTAGTAAATAGCAAGAGAACCCCCTTTAGGGACCTTAAAGAATTGCTTATAGCTATTTCCCAGACAGTGTCTTGCTTGTTTTTAATCGCTAGACTGTGGTGTAAAACTCTTTCAAAGTAAACAACCGTCCTACTTTTATACTGGTTTAAGATTGTTCTAGCCAGTTCGGGGTTAGTAACAACGTCAAAATTAAGAGAGATGTTACTAACAGTGTATCTAGCTGTTGGGTCTTCGGACAGAATAACAGACCGCTGTCATTGAATGTCAGTTCATAAGTAAGTTTGTCTCTTAGTGCGCCTTGGTAATATGGCTGATGGGTTTTTAACAGTTCAAAATCTAGAGGGATGCAAAATCTGTTCTTAAATGCTTGCGCTATTGCCTGGTCTCCCTCGTCTTCCTTTGCATCTGCAGCATTAAGCCTGTGCTTAAGACCGTTTGGGCTCTGGATCCCCTGAAAGATTTTGTCTTTTCTTTCTGTTCTGGGCAGCCACAGATCAGAATAGAGATTAAAAATATCTGCGCTACTCAGTGAGAAGACTTCTCTACCTTCCAGTTTGATTACCTATTAAAGAAGTTAGCTGTCAAAGCGCTTGATGCTCTGCCTGGCATAATAGCTAGTGTTGTTAGTTGGGTTTTGTCTACCATAGGCAAAGTGGCTGGTTATATGGCCGACCATCTGTGGACGTTAGGAGTGCTGGCTGCTGGTTTAATTTTTAGTGAAATAAAGTATGGCTAATCCAGTAAAAGTTAAAAACACAACAAGGGCTGTCTTTTCGCTAGTGTGTCTGTCGGGGTGAGGTACATCAACAGGCGGTGTTGGACCGCTTTCTGGCTGTGGGCTGCTTATAACTGGTGGGGGGTCGCTTTTAGGGCTAGATACTTTTTTTTAAATGGCTGGTGCGGGCCTTGTGTTTAAGCCTTGATTGTGTCCTAAGTTTTGGTCGTCTCCGGCTATGAGAATTTCATTAATATAATTCTGTATCATGCCAATCTGTAGTCTGAGGTCAGAAGGCAGCATGTATAATCCATGACCCACAACAAAGTCAACCTTTGACCTAGCATGTGAAAGAACGTTTTGGTACCTTTGTATGCTGGAAGGTAAATCAACAGCAGAGTTAATAGCATCTTCTAAATTAGCTAAAAATTGTTTTCTGGCGTCAAAGCCTGTAGACAGATCCACTATGCTAGACTTGGTCTGTGCTTGCGCTCCTAATAGACACCAAACGTACGTCCGTATGGAGTCATTAAGTCTTTGCACTCCTGGCATTGTTAGGCCTTCACTTTTATCTAAGATAAATGTTGCCCAAGCATTGGGGTGTTTTTGTTCTATTGATCCCAATCTAACTTGGGAGTTTGGCTTAAAAGAGGTGTGGCCGGGCCAGTAGTCAAAATTATATTCTCTAACGCTGACCCCACAAATACAATGTGCCTAACCCGTGATTGCGGTCTAACTTTCGTCTAAAGTTATTTGAAGGGTTAATGTTAAATTCGTTGCAGATTCTTTCATATGCATTATTGTCCATTGAGCTGAGAAATGGATTAAACATGTTGTCGTTGGGGAGGCGTACTTGTAGTTCAGTTAGTATGCGCCTATACTGGTAATAAACATGAAAGTTATATACTGACCTTACTAAGAGATTGGGGTGGTTTAAATGGTTTGTATATGAAACACCGCAGCCGGTGGTTGAGCAGTAAACTGCAAAATTTAACTGATTCTGGTAAAAAAACCATGGGGTGAGTTGACCATGCTGATGGCACTCTATCACTCTTTATTGGAGGATTTAAATATCTAGTTAGTGGGTTTACAAGTCTGACTAAGAAACCATATGATTCATCCACTGCGATGGTTAGGGCACTGAAGTCCAAAGATTTGGGCTCATAAACCCCTCCCACATCGTAAGTGGCACTTTCATTATATTTAAAAGGCCTCATTTTAAATAGATTTTTTTTTAAAGGATTTGAAAAGGATGCACATTTATATAACTAAACAAAGCACACGTGTGTTCTTAAAGTATCCAATTGACAATAGGCGCGGTAATAATAGGGTTGCTCTTAGAGAAATTGGTTTTAAAGTTAAGTGGATTAATATATCTGAAAAAGCTAAGAATAACTGGGTGAATATTAAGGACGGGCAAGGTAATTTATTAAAGCAGTTAAAAATACCTGATGGTTACTACAACTTTTGTTCTTTAAAAGAAGTATTTAGCAATTTTGGCATTAAGTTAAAAATTAATGAGGCAAATCTTATAATTACTATGCACTTTCCAGAAGAAAGAAGGGAGTACGTTTTTCCTAAAGGTCTTGCTAGAATCTTGGGCTTTTATGATAGTGGTGAAGCGTATAGCGTTAACACCCATAAGTACTTAGAAAGTGGCCTCTACGAGTATGCAGGTAGTAGACCATCCGATTTTCTAATTAACCCAAGGTTGTTTGTTCATTTAAGTGAATTAAAAACAGATGCTAATTTGTTTAATGGCCAACCATCTACGGTTCTAAGAGTGTTGCCATCACTTGAGGCGGGGTTTTGCGATTATCAGTCATATACATTTAATAACGCTCAATTTAAAAAATTAGTTGGTGAGGATATACATTCATTGTGTGTAAAAATAACTAACCAAGATGGAAGGCCGGTTGTTTGTTCTGATTTGTTGGTAGTGCTTGAGATAGAAGATTAATCAGAGAGAATGTCTAAATGTGTGGTTCTAGAGCAGCAATATTATTTGCCCGCAAACCCCACTTTTCATGTGATTAAGTTTTTTTGATTTTGTAGGTTTATAGCTGTTTTTTTGGTTGAAGAAATTTATTTATGTGAAAAGTGGGGTTTGCGGGCGAAATAAGATGGCTGAGCTAGAAGGCAGATTTAGACATTCTCTTCCTTTCTTTATTTTCTTTCTTTCTGTCCCTTTTTCTCCCTTTTCTCCCTTTTTTTCTTCTCGTCTTTTTTTCTCCCCCCCCCCCCCTTTTTTTTTTTTTTTTTTTTTTTTTGCTTAATGTCTTTTAACAGCGAATTTCTTTTCTCAACATTGATGTGGAAGAGAAATCCTGAGGCACAATGCATTTCCATTTAGAAGTCCCTCACAAATAAGATAAGATAAGATAATGTTGCTTATAGCCCAGCCGACCGAAAAGGGCCATATCAGGGCTGTCACCACGTTAAAATCAACTCACAAGTCATTCATTCACACAATTCTTTACAATACATCTTCTAAAAACCAATCCGAAAGTTTGTTAAAAAAAAAAAAAAAAAAAAAATCTTTCCACTGTAAAATCTCAGATCCGATGAAAAATGTTAATCTCTTTCAAGAACTCAAAGATCGCGTCAGGTGGAACGTCTCTGAACAAGGTTTTCAGAGAATCTGCTGTAAAATGTTTGTGTCTCAAATCATGCAAGTCCCAACACTCTAAAAGAATATGTTTCATTGTGAGTGGCACATGACATGGAATGCACCATGGAGCTTCTTCACTCTTTAAAAGGTATGAATGGGTACAATACGAATGGCTGGTGTGCAGCCTGCATAGAACCGTTTCTTCTTTGCGACCACCAGACGTAGATGAGAGGAACTCCTTCAGGTTTGGACGGATCTGAAAGAGTTTGTTATCCGTCTGTGTATTCCAATCCTCCTGCCAGAGGTCTCTGACATAAAATCATTAATTTTTGGTTTCAGATCTGAGCAGGGGATATATATATATATATATATATATATATATATATATATATATATATATATATATATGACAATTTTCCTGTTGTGGCATTCTTGGCCAGGCGATCAGCCATTTCATTCCCTCCGATGCCAACATGACCGGGAACCCAAGCCAGAACAATGTTGTAACCCTTCACGTTCAACCTGGTAAAAAGTTATTAAAAAAAAATGGAGAAGTTCGGGATGATGGAGGTTGCTGCCAGCTATGGCCTCCAAAGCTGACAGCGAATCCGACAGAACCTGAAAGTCCCTCTTCACAGATTGTGAGATTATCCTCAGCGCCAGAACCAGAGCTGTAAGTTCAGAAGAGTAAACAGAAGCATCTGAAGGAATATGTTCTAACAGTATTTGAGAAGGAGCACCAGGGCAATAGGCTGCACAGGCCACTCCATCTTCAGACTTGGAACCGTCAGTGAAAATTTTCTGACAGGATGGGAATTTCGAACAGAGATCGGCATACAATGCCTTCTATGCCAGAGAGCTGATAGATTCTTTGCGAAAAGCTGCAAGATCAAAACGAATCTCTGGTGTTGAAAAGGTCCACGGAGGCTTATCCGGGAACTTGGAAAAATCGGACACAACTCCTAGGTCTAGACCTGCATTCTGCGCAATACATCCAGTCAGGATGAAACTGCTTTTAATCGTAGAACTTGGTAACGGTTACACACGCGGATATCTCGTCAAGGGCGAGCTCTCGGAATTCCATTAAGGTGGTGAACGAAGAGAAGAAGAAGAAGAAGAAGAAGAAGGAGAAGAAGAAAGAGGAGAAGAGTGCACTGAATTCAAGAAGCGGTTTGAAATGTCACGTCACGTATTTTACCACGCTGGTGTGAAATGTATGTGACACATAGCTAGGTTCTTAGCCTCCATGATCCAGATTAATTTGATCATTTGGTCCGCGTCTGTCCAACAATAACTTAACGGTAGACGCCCGTGTCCTTCTCAATTTTCAGATCACGGGAGTTTCAGAGTCAGACATTCATTATTGTATTATATTGTATTGCATTGTTTTGTTTTGCATTGTATTGTTTATTTTTTGTTTGTTTTGCATTGTTTTGTTTTGTATTGTATTGTATTATATTGTATTGCATCGTATTGTATTGTATTGTATTGTATTGTATTGTACTGTACTCTACTGTATTGCAAAGCACTGTGTAGTATTGTGTTACGTTGTATTACATTGCATCATATTCCATTGTGTTGTATCGTATGAGGGAAGGAGGGAGATCCAATACAATGCGATGTAAGACAACGATACAAAACTCATTGAAATACGACACAGTGCTATGCAGTGCAATGCATTACAATGTAGTACAATATAAAGTGCATTGCTGTGCAGTATGATGCGATGCAACGCAATGTCCTACAGTATAAAGTGCATTGATATGCAGTATAATGCAATGCAACGCAATGTCCTACAATCTAAAGTGCATTGCTGTGCAATATAATGCAATGCAACGCAATGTCCTACAATCTAAAGTGCATTGCTGTGCAATATAATGCAATGCAACGCAATGTCCTA
Source organism: Conus canariensis (assembly GCA_033310375.1). Taxonomy (NCBI): domain Eukaryota; kingdom Metazoa; phylum Mollusca; class Gastropoda; order Neogastropoda; family Conidae; genus Conus; species Conus canariensis. Next base: position 6,239 of record JAMYXO010005397.1, read on the forward strand.
CAATATAAAGTGCATTGCTGTGCAGTATAATGCAATGCAACGCAATGTCGTACAGTATACAGTGCATTGCTGTGCAATATAATGCAATGCAACGCAATGTCCTACAATCTGAAGTGCATTGCTGTGCAATATGATGCAGTGCAACGCAATGCCCTACAATATAAAGTGCATTGCTGTGCAGTATAATGCAATGCAACGCAATGTCCAATAATCTAAAGTGCATTGCTGTGCAATATAATGCAACGCAACGCAATGTCGTACAGTATACAGTGCATTCTTGGCAATATAATGCAATGCAACGCAATGTCGTACAATATAAAGTGCATTGCTGTGCAATATAATGCAATTCAATGCAATGTCGTACAATATAAAATATTATGCTCTGCAATATGTTGCGATGCAATGCAGTACAATACAATACCTTTGCAATTCAGTACAGTGCCATGCAGTGCAATGCAATGCAATATAGCACAATGAAAATGCAGTGCTCTGCAATATAATGCAATGCAATACAGTGCCGTACAATACAATAGCTTGCAATTCATTAGAGTGCTATACAGTGCAGTGCAACGTAGTACAGCACAACACAATACTATTCAAAATGCAATGCACTATCATGGAGTTCAATGGAAGGCAATACTACCCAGGACATTACAAATCAATGCAATTCAAATACACCACAACACAACGCAACACTGCACAGTGTAAGAGGGGAGGGGGCAGGGAAACAAAAAAGCACTGTCTCCTCAAGGACCTGTTGCCTCAGTGGACGGCTGCTCTCGTGTCAGTCTGGTACTAAAGCTCCTCTTAGACTGCCGGAGCTGGGGGCTGTGTTAGAACGAGTTAGGATGTGGCTGTGCATGGCAAAATGAGTGCTGAGCGTGGAAGTTCTGCCGTGAACAGGAAAGATTAAGTAAGACAAATGGAGAGAGGGGGGATGGGGAAGAGTGAGAGTTGAAAGCACAAAGAGAGAGAGAGAGAGAGACACACACACACACACACACACACACACACACACAAAGAAAGAAAGAGAGAGAGAGAGAGAGAGAGAGAGAGAGAGAGAGAGAGAGAGTCTTAAGACTCAAAATCGTAAATGTCTTGGGGAGAGAGAGAGAGAGAGAGAGAGAGAGAGAGAGAGAGAGAGAGAGAGAGAGAGAGAGAGAGAGAGAGAGGAGTGAGAGAGAGAGAGAGAGGGGGGTGAGAGAGAATCGTATCTTCAGACTCAAAACCACAGGCTTCCAGAGACACACAGAGAAAGACAG
>JAMYXO010005397.1:12500-15571 GCA_033310375.1 Conus canariensis
GAAGAAATAAAAGCTATACTTCTTCTTCTTCTTCTTCTTCCGAAATAGAGCCGGGCCGTTAGGCGTAGAGGCTCTGCGATGTGTCGTTGTCGCTTTGCTTTGTCTCAGGCTTAGTTGGCTTGATGAATTGATTTAAAACTATATACATGGGTTGATGGGAGGGTTCAAGGAGAGACTGGGGGTGGCTGCAGGTAGTGGGGACTGCAGCTTAGGCGGCTCCTGAACGCCTCCAGTGTAGGTGCTGATGTGGTGGTGGTTGGTAACTGGTTCCACTCCCTGATGGTGCGGGGGAAAAAGGAGTGGTACAGAACTGTATGGGTTACCCGCTCCTGGTGGATCTTCTGTGTGCCTCTAGTCCGTTTGTCTGAAGGGCGGTAGAATGTGGTGGGGTTGAGGTCTACCAGCCCGTTGTGGATACGGTAGAGCATCGAAAGCCTGTTATGGTGCCGCCGCTCTTCGAGGCTGTCCCACTTGAGGTGTTTAAGCAGCCGTGTAACTGCGCCTGGTGTCCTGTCGTGGAAATTGTTACAGACGTATCTTGCTGCTCTCCTCTGGACCTTCTCCAGGAGTTGGATATCTTGCTGTAAATTTGGATCCCATACGGTGGAGCTGTATTCCAGTGTAGGTCTGACCATGGTGGTATATGTGGCAGCTTTGATCTCTTGGGAGCAGTCCCTGAAGTTTCTTCTGAGAAGGCCCACCATTCTGTTCCCCTTGGCTGCCACTGTTTCGACGTGTCGGGTCCAGGAAAGATCATCCGCCATGGTCACGCCTAGGTACTTACTGGAGCTCACCGTATCCAGTATTTGTCCAAGAAGGGTATAATCTGTATAATTCTCTTGTGTCTACTTGGAGAGACTCGGATGGTGTTACACTTGCTTGCATTAAAGCTCATCTGCCAAGTGTTTTCCCAGTCTTCCAAGTGAGTGAGGTCGGCTTGTAGCAAGGCTTGGTCCTGGCGACTGCAGATCTTCCTGTAGAGGAGACTGTCGTCTGCAAACAACCTGGTGTGTGAGGCCTTGACTACATCCGGTAGGTCGTTTATATATGCTAAAAATAGCAGCGGGCCCAGTACGGTGCCTTATAAACAGGGATTAAAACAAAAGTAGCCTAACAGTATGCAATATGTAGTAAACGATGCCTAAAGGAATATGCAGAAATGCACACTCTTTATATCCTTGCAAAACCTGCACTCATGCTAATGAAAATGAAAGTATATACTGAGCACACAAATGTGAATAATCACCTCTCTCTCTCTCTCTCTCTCTCTCTCTCTCTCTCTCTCTACTCTCTCTCTCTGTGTGTGTGTGTGTGTGTGTGTTGTGTGTGTGTGTGTGTGTGTGTGTGTGTACTGTGTGTGTGTGTGATCGAATGCACAGAATCTCTGGTCAAAGGCACACTCTCCAAGTACTGAAATTCGAACAGAACAAAAAGTTACGTTTAAAGATGCTGCCCTTATCCCCTCCCGATCTCTCCTCCTTCCCCTACCCTACACCACCTCTCTCCCCCACCCATCCATGCTCAGACCTTTCCTATGATTGTCGTTTCACCGGAAACTGAACGAAAGGACATGATGATCGTCATTCATTTCAAAGTTAGATCTAGTTGCAAAGCGAGAGGACTGCAGGCGGAAATCTAAACAAATCTTAAATAAATGTTTGCGAACCGCCCAGAGAACGTGGAGAAACGAGTCACAAGACGAAACACAACGCGTTTTCGACCTCTTAGGTCTTCATCAGGTGAGACATAAACGAATAAAACAACGAAAATTCACTTAGCTTTGATTGCTTCGGATCACTCACAGGGTTCAGTGCAAGGAAGAAGGCGTTGAATGAGAACGAGGCTGTTGGAAGGGAAATAGTGAGCGAGTCAAAGTCGTAATGAAGATAATAATATTACTGATAGGAATACTAATAATGGTCAAAATAATGAGAAAAAAAAGGGACAAGATTACTACCAATCTTAGTGTCAATAAGTATGGGTATGGGAGAAAGGAGAGTGGGTTAGAGGATTCTTAAACAGCAGGGTTGCCGTGGCAACAGTCCCAGAGGCGAAGGCGATGATGATGTCAATGCCAGTGGGTAGATATCAATACTAGCAATAGATTACTGAATGATACTGCTAACAACGATAGTGAAGGTTAAGGTAATGAAAGCATGATACAGAAATATATTTAGAAAATACATTGTTATAATAATCAAATAAATAAATAAATGAAACATTAAAAATAATAATAATAAATTAAAAAATAGTAAATAATAAAAATAATAATAATAAATGCATAAATAGATAGCTATAAGTTGTGTGTGAGGTGAATAGTGGGAGATTAAGGTAGTATGTGTGTGTGTTGTGGGAGGATATTATGGGCTGAGACTGAAGTGGTGGGTTGGTACATGTTACTTTAAGGTGTTGATGCTATGAGGGTGGAGGAAGAAGGGGATAGGGTTTACGTACTAACTGGGGGAGGGGAGGGGCAACATATTCACACCTATACACAATCTCTCTCTCTCTCTCTCTCTCTCTCTCTCCCCCCCCCCCTTCACGACCAACGATAAAGGAGCCAGCATTCTATTTATTATGTGTGTGTGTATGTGTGAGTGTGAATGTGTGTGTGTGTGTGTGTGGTGTGTGTGTGTGTGTGTGTGTGTGTGGTGTGTGTGTGTGTGTGTATGTTCCATTTTGTAATATCAGCCTTATTCATTGGTTACCCCCACCTCCACCCCCAGCAACCGCCATATCCACCAACACCCCTACACACATCATTACTGGGGCAAGGGGGAGGGGGGAGTAAGTCGATTGATGTAGCAAATGGAGAAACTCAGAGAGTGTAGGAAAAGAGGAAGATGATGATAGCTGCAACCTATGTCTGAGGTAAACATGGGGGTATGGTGGTATGGGTGTGTGTAGGTGGGGGATTATTTCATGCTGGAGCTGCAAGATTGGAATGGTACACAAATACTATTTGGACGTTGATGCCATGAGGGTGGACGGGGGCCCCGTTTGGCATGAGAGAGATTCCTGCAAAGGGGGTTCCCCAAATTTTTCACTCTTAGATTGCCCAAAAAGCCAAA
>JAMYXO010005398.1:0-2500 GCA_033310375.1 Conus canariensis
ACTTTGTATTCGTGTCCAATTGTATTTTGCCTCCCCCTCCCCCATCCTCCCATCCACTCCCTTTTCCCCTCAAGTTACGAGTTTAAAAAAAAAATCATTTATTTCTCATTGTCTGATATCTACTCCTCATTAAGAAAAAAAAGAGAAGAAAATAGAGATGATTATCATTGTTTAGCTACCGTCATAATGACTTAAAGAAGTAATATTCACTGTCTATTTGATGATAATTACCGTTTACATTAAAAAAAAAAAAAGGTCAGGAATGATCTTTTGGAGCTATAAACTTCCCATGCTCTTCGGCTTTCAGCTACTAGTTATACCACCCCCGAGCTCTCTACGTTTGCCCCCACAGAACAACCTCCCCCCCCCCCTCCCCTACCCCACCCTCACCCCCATCCCCTCCTTTCCCCACCCCCACCCCTACCCCAACCCCCTCTCCAGCCCGACCCTCGCGCGCGATTAGACCTGAGAGCAGTGAAGAGGGTTTACGAGGCGCGCAAAGCTCCCGGCACTCATCCACCGAGAGCTTACTCTTGGTCCCTTAAACGAAAACGCATTTGCGCGACGTCGCGAATGATGGCTTCGTAATGTGAAAAATGAATTTCTTGATTTCTTCTCTTTTACGTTTCGGCGGGGTCTAAAAGCCCTCCGCCCCCCTCCCCCGCCCCCCCCCCCCCCGGTCCCCCGTCTCTCCACCTCCCACCCTCCCCCTCTTTCCGTCTCCTTTCTCCGCCCACTCGGCTCCTTAACCCCCCCCCCCCCCCTCGCCATCCCCGCACCCTCCTCCTCCTCTCTTCTCTCTCCCCTAGGAATCGCTGGGCACATGGATGAGAGAGAGATCAGTGTTGTTTTAAATCAATGTCAGCCTGACGTTGTTGACATAACGGCCAGCGCTAGAGGGACCCTAAACATCCTCCACCCCCCACCCACCCCACCCCCACCCCCACCCCCGCCCCCCCCACCCGACCCTCCTTTCCCTGCTCCCCATCCTCATCCCCATCTTCTTCGACCCTCCTTCTCTTCCTTCTCCTCCCCTTTCCCCTCCTCCTTCCTCCCTCCCTCCTCCGATATGCCAGCCTCGCATCCATCCTACAACCACCACCACCGCCACCACCACCACCACCACCACCGCCACCACCACCACCACCACAATCACCACCAGTGAGCCAGCATCCGCCCGACACAAAACTGAAACAAAGCATCGGCGACGTGTCCCCCCCCCCCCCCCCCCCCCCCCGCCTGTCTGTCTGTCTGTCTGTCTATCTGTCCATCTGTCTGTCTGTCTGTCTGTCGGTCTCTCTCTCTCTCTCTCTCTCTCTCTCTCTCTCTCTCTCTCTCTCTCTCTCTCTCTCCCCTCTCTCTCTCTCTCTCTCTCTCTCTTAAACTGCCACAAAAGATCAAAACCCCGGGCAGCAGAAGAGTAGTAATATCGGATTCATTAGAGCACCCGTGAAAGAGTCTGCCTTTCCTCCCTTCGCTGTTCGGCGGCATTCGATCAGTCTCCTCCCCCCCCCCTCCCCCCCTCCCCCCGCGCGCTAGTCGGCTGACAATAAGTTCGGCGAGTGCATCGGAACGACTTCCGGTACATGAAATCCATCGCTTGAATGGCCGAGGCAGCGCAGCGTGTAATATGCTGCTGTTCTTTCATCCTGTCTGCCTGTGAGACACAAATGGCGGCCTGGGGGCCACGTCGGGAACGTTTGGCATGGAAGGAATTCCTCCCCCCCCACCTCCTTCCCCCCCCCCCCCATCTTACACCACCCATCTCCATGCCCCACCCCATCCGCTGCATTTCTCTTCCTCCCGCCTCCTCCTTCCCCCATTCCTCTCTCTCTCTCTCTCTTTCTTTCTCTCTCTCATCTTTCCCTCACTCTCTCTCTGTTTCTCTCATCTCTCTCTCTCTCTCTCTCTCTCTTTCTCTCACTCTCTTCTCTCTCTCTCTCTCTCTCTCTTCTCTCTCTCTCTCTCTCTCTCTCGTCCATTGTTTGATAAACTGTTTTCTAGGCCAGCAGACTAATCCCTGAGCTGCGGAAGAGGAGGGGGAAGGGGTGGGGGGTGGGGGGTGGGGAGGGAGACGGAAGAGACGGGGCGGGGGGGGGGGGGGGGGGAAGAGGAGGAGAGAGGAGGAAGGATGAAGGATCGTTTGGACAGTTCTGATTGGTGGAGCCGATCGTTGTTGTGCTCGGGCATCAATGTCTCGGTAGATAAGGGAAAGCGCAAGGGAGGTAATAAACAGTTTGACGGGCTTTGATGTGAAGAAAACGTATATGTGTTGTGTGAGAACAGTGGAGGCAGAACGGATATAGGGGTGAAAAGATGTGGGATAAGGCGAGGGAATGGGAGGAAGGGGTGGGGGGGGGGGTGGGGGTGGGAGGCGAGTGAGTGAATAGCAAAGTTTGAGAAAGAGCTCAACGTAGTAGGGTTTTTTATGTTGTGATCGAAAAGTAACGACACAGACTATTGTGTTTGTCTCATTATCAAGTATGGCACAGAAATGACT
>JAMYXO010005398.1:10000-12500 GCA_033310375.1 Conus canariensis
GACGTAGGTGATTCCAGTTTAGGTTTAGATTACACGTGCTTGCGGCTCACGTCCCCCAAGCCCTCCCCCCCCCCTCCCCCCCCAGACAAGGGAAGTAACACACGCTCTTTTGTCTAAACAGAGTGCCAGCAGGAAGCCCGCTGACCTCGGGGGTCAGACCTATTTTTCTTCTTCTTCTTCTTCTTTTTAATTGAGCAGGGGAGAAACGTGTGGGGAAGGATTAGACAGGAATTTGCCATCGTTTTGCCACAGGCACATGATTTTCATGCTGACTGAGATGGTGGAGGAGGGGGGGGGGGTATTCTTTTATTTTGTACGTCTGAATATGTCTTCGTAAATATGCTTGTTAGATTAGATTTGTATGGTGCATTAGATAAATGTTATTTTACTTATCGGTTTTGTGTGTAAATCACTATTTGCGTTTGCAAGTAACACGGCAGGCTGTGTCAGTCTTCGTGCATGATTTAAGCATACAATCTGGTGAAATTCTACACGGTTTCATGTTTTAGCGATCATACGCGCAAACGCATGCAGCCGCTAAAGTTTAAGTCTCCATTACGAGGAGAATGTCCATCCTTGGTAGAAAGTAAAATTTCTTCTTTTTCCCCTTCTTCGGCTGCCATCTGAAAACAGAGAGACATAAGTTATGTTGAAGTATATGCAAATGTCATGCAGAATACCACACACACACACACACACACACACACACACACCTTATACACGCACACACACTTGCACACACATTCTCTCTCTCTCTCTCTCTCTCTCTCTCTCTCTCTCATGTTTGGATAAATCAAATCAAATCAAATCAAAAACACTATATCATCTCTTTCGAGAAATTCAGAGTGGCCAATAAGAATGGCAGCCAAATTACAGATTACAGAAATAGTACATGTACAAACAAAAATTAATTACATACACATATAAGATCCCTCCCCCCCCTCCCCCCGCCCCTCCTTATGTGCACACCCACCTACACACACAAATGCACGCATGCGCGCAGACATGAGGCTTATCTGCAGCGATCTCAGTACCTTTTCTGACAGCACGACTTTCATACAGTTTATGTAGTTGTTTTTGTTTTTTACCTGTAATCTTTCCACACGTACTCACTACTCTGCTTAATACGGATCTATGATAACTGACTGAATATTTAACTAAAAACGTTCCTCAGATAAAAATTTAAAAAAATCCCCTAAGCTGGTGGAATCAAAACTGATGTTGTCTATATATCGCCCATGTGTGCATATTCTTTTCTGATAAAATTATAATTTGTAATCAACAAAAAAAAAGAAAAAAAAGAAAAGAAAAGAAAAGAAAGAAAGACGGCAAACGCCTCTTTCTGCTGTGTGTCGTCTGCTTCTGCCGCTCTGTAGCGGGGCATCAGTTGACCCAGTTCCACAAAAACATGGAATACATGCTTTCAAAACAAAATGATAGCAGCAAGTCATCAAAAACTCTTTAAAATATCACGATTTGTGTATGTTTATTGCTTTTTAGTCACAATTGAGCTGATTTAAGAATGAATAGAACTGAAGTGGAACCGCGATCTCAAATGTCGTTCACGTGACGAGGAGGCCGGGTCGCCTGACTTTCGCCTGTGAGTGGGTGGTATCTTTGAAAGTGTTTTGCACAAACTGTTCATAGGCCAGTGAATGAAAACATACAGATTAAGTTGAGAAAAGGTTTAAAACAAACAACCAAAACGTTACTTACCCCGACACTTGACTTGTGCTCTTGTAAAACAAATACGGGAAGGGCCACGTATAGATCGCTTGTGATACGTCAACACGTACCTATCGAAGCCGCACGGTCTGATGAAATCGCGCGATACTTTGCGATACGGGGTCGATATGTTACCTATCTATCCCCTACCGGATACGTGACGTCTAATCTAAAGGTCCCTATTGCTACACAGTCGCAGTGGTTGGGTTCCATTTCGGTCGAACGTTCATACGCACCCCAGAGGTAATATGACAGACGGGGTTAACTATCGTGGGGAAGTGTGTGTATGTGTGTGTGTGTGTGTGTGGTGGGTGGGGGGGGGGGGGTAGGAGGATGAAGCAGCTAGGGGGTGAAGAAGCGAGGTGTTGGGAGTGGGATTTTCCATTACACTGATACCATCACAGAGACAACACCTAGGCCAAGTGTGGTCTTCTTTTGAGGGAAGAGAGAGAGAGAGAGAGAGAGAGAGAGAGAGAGAGACAGAGACAGAGACAGAGACAGAGACACAGAGAGATTTGAGAGAGAGAGAGAGAGAGAGGGCGCTTCAGTGGGATACGAACCGCCTGCGTCTGATTGCGAAGTCTGTGCTGTACCACTCAGCCCAGTAGAAAGGGCATGTGGTTGTCTGAATCGTGAAAACCGGCGTAAGGATTCACACATACACTCATCCACCGACACACACACACACACACACACACACACACAACACACACACACACACACACACACACTCTCTCTCTCTCTCCTCTCTCTCTCTCTCTCTCTCTCTGTCTCT
>JAMYXO010005399.1:0-15570 GCA_033310375.1 Conus canariensis
GTCCCAAGGTGCTGGAGCGGCTCCACAGGCTGCTGCGATCGGCTTGGAGAAACCAGAAGATCAACGGCCAGTGGATGACGGCAGATGGTGTGTACATCCCCAAAGAGCAAAACTCAAGTGACATCAGCCAGTTCAGGCCAATATCACTACTGAACGTCGAAGGGAAAATCTTCTTCTCTGTCATGGCAGCAAGGCTGACCAAGTACCTGATGGAAAACAAGTACTTGGATGTGTCAGTCCAGAAAGGTGGCATCCCAGGCGTGGCTGGCTGTGTAGAACACGCCACAATGATCTGGGACGCAATCCAAAAAGCAAAAACAGAAAAGAGAGACCTGGACGTAGTGTGGCTTGATCTGGCAAACGCATATGGATCTGTGCCCCATGAGATGATACAGTTGGCTCTTGAGATGTACCATGTGCCAAAGAACATCCGCGACATGCTCAAGAAGTACTTCAATGGCTTCTCAATGCGGTTCTCTACCAAGGAGTACACAACAGACTGGATCAACTTGGAAGTGGGTATTGCAATGGGCTGTGCAATTTCCCCAATACTGTTCGTGCTGGCAATGGAACTCATCTTGAAAGCAGCAACAAACAACGCGAGACAAACAGACCTTGGCGATGGATACAAGATGCCTCCTCTCAAGGCCTTCATGGATGACACTACAGTGATTTCATCCAGAGAAGACGAGACACGTCATGTGCTGGAGAGGCTGGACGACATAGTTGCCTCATCCAGAATGAAGTTCAAGCCAAAGAAATCACGGAGTCTCTCACTGAGGAAAGGAAAAGTGGCCGGATCTGTGGTCTTCAGTGTTGCCAACCAGGCCATTCCAACAGTCACAGAAGAACCAGTCAAGAGCCTTGGAAGATGGTATGATGATACGCTGAAAGACACACAAAGAGCAAAAGAAACCAAGCAGATGGCGGAGGAAGGCTTGGAGACCATTGACCAGTGTGGACTCCCTGGCAAATACAAGGTCTGGTGTCTGCAGTTCATGCTGATACCAAAGCTCCTATGGCCTCTGATGATATACGACATCTGCACCAGCATAGTGGAGGCAATGGAAGCCAAAATCAACAAGTTCACAAGGAAATGGCTTGGTGTCCCACCCTGTCTGACTGACATAGCGCTGTACTGTCGCCAAGCAAAGCTGAAACTACCACTGAAATCCATCCTGGAGGAATACAAAGCAGGGAAGATCAGACTTCAAAGCATGCTGGAGGACTCAGGAGACAAGGTGGTAGAAGCAATCAAGCCCCAGCTGAAGACAGGCAGAAAATGGAAAGTTCAAGAGGCGATGGATTCTGCAAAAGAAAGTCTCAAGATCAGAGAAATAACAGGACACACACAGACCAACAGACAAGGACTGGGGGTGACCAAAACTGAATGGTGGTCAAAGGCCAAAGGAAAAGCCAAAAGAGACATGATGATTCAGGAGATGAGAAAAGAAGAAGACCAAAAAAGACTTCAAAAAGCAGTCCAGCAGAGCCAGCAAGGGCAATGGACAACGTGGGAATGCACTCCAAAGAAGTCTCACTTGGAATGACATTTGGCACATGGCCCCTCTCAGGATCAGCTTCATTCTCAGATCTGCATATGACCTTCTGCCCTCAAATGCAAACCTGGTGAAGTGGGGGAAAACAGACGATCCTGCATGCCCCCTCTGCCATGAAAAACAAACAGTGGAGCATGTCCTAAGCTCATGTAAAGTAGCCCTGGCTCAAGGAAGGTACACATGGAGGCACAACCAAGTGCTCAAAGAGATTGTACAAATAGTCTGGGCTAGTACCAACACCACAAAAGGGAAAATCAGGACTCCAAAAGCACCCACAACATTCTTCACGGCAGGAGGCAGCAAATCATGGCCAAGAACAACAGTGCCACTCGAAACATGCAGGCAGAGTCTGCTGGACGGGGCAGATGACTGGGAGTGCACTGCAGACCTCCCAGAATGGAAGAGTCACCCAGAGATCATCAGCAAGAGTGGCATGAGACCAGACATAGTAGTCCACTCTAAGTCAACCAAGCAGCTGATCATGATCGAGCTCACGGTGCCATATGAGAACAGAATGGAGGCAGCTCAAATCTACAAGACTGAAAAGTATGCTGATCTGGCAAACAGCCTGAGGAGAGAAGGCTATCAGGTCAAAGTCCTCACTGCAGAAATTGGAGCTAGGGGATTTGTAGGAACGTCTGCATACAGCCTCATGAAACAGCTCTCAGTTGCAGGGAAGGAAAAAACCAGAGCCCTGAAAGCAATGGCAGAAGCGGCAGAGAGGTGTTCAAGCTGGATCTGGTCAAGGAGGAACAAAAGTGAACTTCATAAGGCTTAATTTCCCTACAAATATCAGGTGTCCCTGTGGCTCAGTGGTTAAAGCGCGAGTCATTAAGTGGAAAATGAGCATGTCCAGAGGGTCATGGGTTCGAATCCCAGCCATGGCTCGTCCCAAGATGGGAAAAAAAGGGGCAGCAGAGGGACATCCGGAGTCATGAACCGGGTGTGGCCCAACCCCCCTAGAGTGTCAGGAGATAAGGGCCGAAACACTTGCTTGAAGGGGGCTTCTCTTCTGAGGACTCTCTGCTGCCACGCTCTCCACGAGTTTCTTTCTACTACATATATATATATATATATATATATATATATATATATATATAGATAGATAGATAGATAGACACACACACACACGCACGCACGCACGCACGCACGCACGCACGCACACACACACACACACACACACACACATATATATATATATATATATATATATATTTGTTAAAAAATATTTTTAAAAATGAAGTATTAAAATCTACAAGCTTGTTTCTAGCGTTGCTATCTTCAGGATGTCTTTTGGGGCACGCCAACGATCTTTTATGGCGTGCCGGACTTGATTTCAACTCTGTGTGTGCAGGCGGATCTCATTTGCTGCACGTGCGGCCTGTGGTTCTTATTGGGGCCTGTTCAGATGGAATGTGCTAGCAAAGATTTCCACTTGTGCCTGCAATTGTTTACAATTTCTACTTTTGTGTTCAGAGTTGCTAAGTGTGGTTTGCATAATATTAACCATTTTTCTGTGGAGCATAGATTGCATCTTTTTGAGATATTGTTGTATGGTGTTGCTCTTTTTATGATTTTCCATGATATGTCGTAGTCTATTTTTTTATCTTTGTGTCTCCAAATGTATTTACTCAGCTCTGTTTGATTTTTGTATTTTTCATTTTTGAACGACTGTTTGTGGTTTGCGTATCTGGTTTTGAAAGTGTTTTCAGTAATCCCTATATATGTTTCTTTTTCATTTTCTGATGTTACCGTAGCTTGGTATACAATGTTGCTGTGAAGACATTTATTGCTTAGGGGGCACTGTTCTTTTTTTAGTGCAGTTGCAAGATGTCCTTTCGGCACCCTTCTCTTTTATGTTGCTTTTCATTTTGTTAGATGAGTCAATCATGTTTTTGAGGTTGGGCATACATGAGTATGATAGTTTAATGGTGTTTTTGTTGAATATTTTGGACAGTTTGTGTTCTTTTGGGAATGATGTTGCCAAGATTTTAAAGAATTCTTTTCCTACATTTGTTTTTACTTGTCCATCGTATGGTGGGTTGTACCATATGATCTTTCTTTTCCTATTTTTCTTATTTCTGTTCGTGCTGTTGTCTGGACTGTATTGTAGTTTGTAATTGTAACCACTTTTTTGTAATGCTTCTTGATATTCTGTTGCTGCATCATTGAATGCGTTTTCATTGCATGACAGGTTGGATAGTCTCTTGTTTATACCATTGGGTATTGTTTTTAGTATAGATGGTGGGTGGTTGCTTTTGATGTTTACGTAGACTGGTATGTCATTGGGTTTTTTGTATGGTTTGTACACATGGTCATTGAAGTCTAATGTTATGTCTAGGTAATTCACTACTTTTTTGTTTGCTTCTATTGTGATTTTTAAGTTGTGGTTTTTAAAGATTTTACATAATTCTTTTTTCTTGTTTTCAATGGTTCTTGGATTATTGTTTAATGCAGCAAGGCCGTCATCTCTGTATAAACCGGCCTGTTTTCCAAGTTGTTTTTGGATGTTGGATAGCATGAATAGTCCGACTAGTTCACATGTTTCGGCACCATCATACGATCCCATGGTTACATCAAATGTGGAGTTTTTGCTCGTTTTTTAAATCCAAGTTTCATTTCTTCTATGGAGTAAGGTTTTTTTGGTGTGGAAAAAAATCTCCATTTCTGACTCTGTTATATTTGTGTATTTGTTGGCAAATTCCAAAGCTTTGTTGAGTAGTTCTTCATCTATGGATGGATAGAAGTCTACTATGTCAAATGTAATGAACATTGTATTTCTCTGTTTGTTGAGTTTCTTAAACCATTGTATGACTTCATAGCTGTGTTTCCAAAGGTTGTATTCAGTGTTTGAATTTATATCTTCTCTAGCCTTTTCCAAAATTCTCTTGCTTATTTTGCCCAGTTCGGATGCTGATGGGTTTATTAGTCTACATGTTGGGTTGTTTTGGAAGTTAGGCTTGTGGTCTTTAAGCGTTATGAAGGCTTCTTTTGTTGCTGTTGCCTCTACCCTATCTATATCACTTAACTCCATGCGGTGTACAAGCTCTCTTTCTTTTTTACGGATGTTGCTATGTGTAGTTTTATCAGCTTTCTTGTAGTTTTTCTGGATGTTTTTGTTTAAGAGTTGAGAGTATTCGTTTGGTTCCATTTTGTAAAAATTGCTCGTTTTGTCAGCCTTTACGAATATCTTTTTTATCATTTTGGATTTGTTTTATATCATTTGCTAGTGATGTTTGAAAGTTGTTATTTGATTTTTTGAATTTAATATTGGCTATCAGTCCCTTCATTTTATCTTCAAAAGGTTTCATTTCATCTATTGTCGGAGGTGATCGCCATGATTTGAATCCATATGTATTTTTGTCTTCATTCTTTGCATTTGGGTTTAGGAAGAAGAACGCCTTCCATCTCATGTTGCGCACAAATTTCTCGGTTTGTTCTATCAGTTTTTTAGTGTAAGTTTGTGGGTTTGAAAATGGTATGTTTTTAGTGGATTGCCTAAAGTTGATTTTCGCCATTTTAGATTTTGTCAGACCACAGTGCTCAACGTGAGGAGCGATTATTATGAACAATATAATATATATATATATATATATATATATATATATATATATATATATATATGTCACCGATCGGCGGTACTAAATCAGTATGTCCATGTGTTTAAGAGTAGTGGTGGTTCAAGATAGAGAGCGTGTGCGCATATGTGTGTGGTGTGTGTGTGTGTGTGTGTGTGTGTGTGTGTGTGTGTGTGTGTGTGTGCGCGCGCGCGCGCGCTCGCGCGTATGTGAGGTTGGGGTTTAGTTAGCTAGAGTTAGGTTAAGTTCCTCAGGGTTAGGTAGAAAGATTAGGCTAGGTAGGAGGCTGGGGAAATAGGACATACAATATTCTTTCATTCCAGTCTTCACTTATTGAAGGAATGGAATGGAAGCGGGGGGTTGGTTTCATTCCCGATTGTTACCCTTTTGTTACTTTGGTTCTATACCAGAGAAGGCGGGGCAGGATATCGGCTGTTGTTGTGTTGTCAAGTCTGTGAGTTGTTGTGGTAAATTGTCGTGTTGTTGCACGAGCAACAACTAGTCCGTTGGTCAGGTGTGTCAGCTCTGCGGAGGGATACACTTCTCTGACCAATCGTTGTTTTATGTGATGAGTAGAGTTCGCTTGATTCCGACCAGGGCGGAATGCGTTGGGGTAGCTTCACTTCGGTCCCTGGTGTTCGTCGGAGTGGACGTACTCCTTGTAGGTGCGGCGGCAGCGCCGGTAGTTTTTGAAGAGTGACTTCGAGTCATATAGTTAGTGCCAGGTCCTCGTCGGGGTTGGGTGCCCTTGGCCTGTGCTGAGTCGGTGTCGTCCTTGTTGCAGCCACTGTCAGCCAGTTGCAGAACTGGTGTGGTTGATCGTCTGTATGTCCAGTTGTGTCAGCAGGTATCCTGTTCCGTCCTGAGGCTGGGGCCAGATCACCGCAGTCTACTGCCGCGTGCTGGCAGGTGAGCGGCGCTTTCCAGTGCCTGTTGTTTTCCCGGGAGAGGGAGACCACCCAGGCCGTCTGCCTTCTGTGGGGCAGCTCTCCTCCGGCTACCGGTGCTCTTCCGGGAGTTCTCCGGCACTGGTTCCTCGTCCCGGTTTAGGCGTCCTGTGAGAGGGCGCTGCACCAGGCCTTTTCCACCC
This sequence comes from Conus canariensis, assembly GCA_033310375.1. Taxonomy (NCBI): domain Eukaryota; kingdom Metazoa; phylum Mollusca; class Gastropoda; order Neogastropoda; family Conidae; genus Conus; species Conus canariensis. The sequence goes on from JAMYXO010005399.1 coordinate 6,228, forward strand.
TTGGTGTCCGGCGGGGCCTTCAGAGGAGGAGGCGTCCTACGAGCCCCGGACCCGTCGAGAGGGCGTCTGGTGTGTGTGCGTTGGGGGTCGTGCCCATCGGGGGAGGAGTCAGACTGCGGGAAGCCACGGTCAGCGCCGGGGTGCAGAGTCTTCGGGGAGGGTGTCGGGCCGCGGAGGAGCCACGGACAGCGCCGGGGAGCAGAGTCTTCCGGGGAGGTGTCAGCCTGTGAGGGGCCACGTACAGCGCCGAGGACTGGAGCTTTCCGGGGCCGGGATGGGTTGTCCCATGTTTGTGGTAGAAGGGGTGTAGCGTTAGGCAGTAGGGTTAGGGGTGTTAGCTACTGCCTCCTTTCAGGACGTAGTGGCCAGCACAGTGTAGGGTACTGGTCGTTGCCTCCCTTAGGGACGCAGCGATCAGTGCAGTAGTGGTCCCGGGTTAAAAGAGAAGGGTGAGTTCTGGGGAGGGGTGTGGGTGGTAGCAGTAGTTAAGAGATTAGAGTCCCTTTGGTAAATCCTCGTCCCTAGTAGTTAGTCACCACGTGTGCGGGCTATCACTGTGTCCCCAGGTCACAGTGATATACTGTAACTGGTGTTTTAGGTTAGGTTAGGGTCTTCCAGGTCATTATAGTAGAGTAGGGTGAGTCAGCGGGAATTGGGATACTTGTGTGCAGTTGTGGATGTGCGTGAGGGGTGGCGCCATGGAGTGTGTGTGAAATAAAGAAGCGTGCGTGATTGTAAAACTGTGTTAGTGTGCTGTGTTGTCTGACCTAGTGTGTGATAGGCGTGGGTAAGGGTGGTAGGGCCGTCCGGCTTAGCGACCGTGACACTTTGGTGGAGATGCGGGGTAGACATAAGGGGTTCTGGGTAGGTGATAGGTAGCTAGGAGGGAGGTAAGGGGGGTGTTGTGTCCGGTGTGTACGTTGTGTGAAATGTAAGTGGGTGGTTGGTGGGAGCGTACCAGTACCCTGGGAGGTGGTACGTAGTGTCCCTGTTCACTTCAGGCAGGTTACCATTGGCACTGGGCAGGGCACTTGTGTTGGTGTGAATGGGTTGGCGCTACCGTGTGGGTGAGGTATGAATGGTCAATAAACATTGAGTGGTTGTTGGAAGTGTGAGTGATTACACCGTACAGTGTAGGTGAGGTGCCGGAGGGTACCAGGTGTCTTTTGTGTCCCTTACATGTGGTATACCCCAGTGAGTAGGTAGAGTGGTACCCGGCCCGTGACTGTGCACACTGTGTGCTCGGATATCCTGTGGGGATTAAGGGCAGTGTAAGCCCAGGTGACTGTGTGTGGGAAGCACGAGGGTGTGCAGGGTTGTGACACTAAGGTGTGCTGGGAGTGCATATGGACTTGCGGGGTGCAAGTGCACTGTGATCGTGTGGGTACGGCCTACCAGAGACAGTGAAGCCTGTGACTGTGGGTAACTGGTGCGCATGCACAGTGGACGGTGGACACACGGTGTCACGTGGTTCAGTCCGTGACCAGACAGTGCATTGGTAGTATTGTATGGGTTGGACCCATGTGGGTATATGTATGAGGTACACAAGTGTGGGTGGAGTTATGCTTGGTGCGTGACACATTGAGAGTATTGTGTACTTGTGCTGAGTTGCTTCACGGGCTAGTGCGTAGTCAGGAACCTCCAGTTGCGCTCAGATCGCATACTGTCCGTTGCTAGTTCTGTGGTGGTAGGGGTACCCTATGTCTAAACACACCCGAGCCCATCCGCAGTACGACCCCGATAGTGTCATGGATCCACAGGCCCCTACGGCGGATACCAAACTTAAGGTTAGTGACCAGGATGCGGGGGTGGATCAAGAACAGGGACGGGGGCTTATGCAAAGTTTGCCAAGTTGGGAGCGGCGATGGGTTTAGCTGGGGGAGACCTCGCCAAGTTCGTCACAGACTCAGTACGTAATGAGGGTGAGAAGACGGCGAGAGAAGCAGAATTGGAGCTCCGGATGGAGGAGAAAGTGAGGCAGAAGATGAAGGATGAGAGGGAGCTAGAAATGCAGCGGACGCAGATTGAAGAGAAGAAGGCTGCTAGGCATAGGGAGCTAGAGATGCAGCAGAGGAAGATAGAAGAGGAGAAAGCTGCTAGGCAGAGGGAGCTAGAGATGCAGCAGAGGAAGATAGAAGAGGAGAAAGCTGATAGACAGAGGGAGCTAGAAATGAAGCAGAAGAAGATTGAAGATGAGAAAGCAGCGAGACAGATGGAACTGGAACTGCAGAGGAAGAAGATGGAGGAAGAAAGGGCAATAAGGGAAATAGAAGCTCAAGCACGGCAAGCCGAGTTAGATCTCAAGAGACGAAGGGATGAAGCCGAGTTAGAGGCAAGAGAGCGAGAGCTAATCATACAAGAGAGACAGGCCTTAGATGAAGCAGCGCATAGGAAACGCTTGATTGAGGTGGAGGAAACGAAGCATGTCCACCTTGAGCCGTTGGGAGAGAACGACGACGTGGACGCTTTCATCGCCCAATTTGAGCGTGTAGCCCAGATGTGCAAGTGGAGCAAGACCTCATGGCCCACACGTCTGATGTCTCTGCTGAGAGGAAAAGCTAGAGAAGCGGTGATGCGGTTAAGTGCGGATGAGTTAGGCGACTATGATCAGATAAAGGACGCCCTGTTAAGCCACTTCAGGCTAGATGCTGAGGCCTACCGAGAAAAGTTCAGGAGCATCAAGAAGGACGCTGCTGAGACTTTCGGCCAGATGCTGGGAAGGATGAAGCGGTGGTTTTCCCTCTGGTGTGCGGCAGCGGGCAAGGATGAGAGTGTGGCAGAGGACGTAAAGGATCTGCTGTTCCAAGAACAGTTTTATCAGCTATTGTCTCCAGAGTTCACAATTGAGGTGCGGAAGACATGCCCGAAAACTGTGGGACAACTTGCAACAGAAGCTACTGTTTTGGCAGAGGCCAAAAGACTGGGGAGGAAGGCGAGGCAAGACCGAACAGTTAACCAGCCCAACCTGGGTAATACACGTGAAACAGCAGGGAGCCAGCCCGCAGGGAGGTCCCAACAAAGTGATGGTGCACTACAGCAGCTGAACAGGAGATCAGAAGGGCCTAGATCGACCATAGTTTGTTTCAACTGCAAGAAGCCAGGCCACATCGCTAGGAAATGCCCTGAGCCCCATTTTGTTGGAGCTGTTCATTGTTGTGAGCAGCCCCAAGCTCGAGTGGTCCCTACGTTGTGTCGCCCATGCGCTGAGCAGCGGTACGAGCCTGTGTGCATCGTAGAAGTTAACGGGTCTCCGGCCAATGGATTACGGGACACGGGTGCCGGACACACCGTAGTGGCCAAGTGGTTAGTACCGGCAGATGCGTACACAGGAGAGACAGTCCCAGTAGTGTTGGCCGAGTCCAGATGTAGGTCCGTGTTACCTGTGGCGGTAATAGAGTTGAAGTCGCCATTCATCGCAGGGAAGTTGGAGGTTTTGGTCATGAATAGCCCTGTGCAGGAAGTCCTGATCGGAAACTTCGCAAAGAGAGTAGGAGATCCTGGTTGGACACGTGTGCCTGTATACGCAGACCCGGCGTTGGTAGGGGCAGTGCAGACACGCGCGCAGAGAGCCAGGGAGCAGCAAGAACCTGTACCACTACCCGTCGAGGAATGCATTCTGAATACCTCTACCCAGCAGTTAATTCAGATGCAGGACCAGGATGGAACCTTGAGGAAGGCTCGGAGTGCATGTGAAGCAGGGACGCACTTCCACACCAAGTTTGGACGAGTCGAGTACGCTCGGAAATCTGGTGTACTGGTTCGGCGGTTTGAGGGTCCCAAGGACGTAGCGAGTCAGATCTGCGTCCCAGCTGAACTACGGACCACGGTGATGAAGCTAGGCCACGACGTACCCATGTCTGGTCACTTAGGTACCACCCGAACCAAGGAGCGAGTTGGTCGCCATTTCTATTGGCCAGGCATGCATGCTGACATTCGTCGGTACTGCCAGTCATGCTTCCAGTGTCAGCGTACTGTGGACAAGGGAAGAGTGTCAAGAGTTCCCCTTGTAAGGATGCCACTGATGCGCAGGCCCATGCAGATACTGAGGGATCTGTGGTTGCAACCAGAAAGGCAAGAGCTCCGCACAGCGGCAGAGTACGTCGTTAACTTGAGGAACAAGATAGCTGAGTCATGCGAGCTGGCAAGGGAGAACTTGGCAAGGGCAGCGTATAGGTACAAGCGACATTTTGACTTGAGGGCGAAACCCAGGAAGATAGCTGTGGGGTCCAGAGTACTAGTACTTCGGCCGACCAAGCAGAACAAATTGGAACTGGCATGGAGGGGTCCCTATACAGTACTAGAAAGAGTGGGTGAAGCAGATTACCGCATAGCAGTAGGGGGAAAGACGAAGATTTTCCACGCAAACCTACTAAAGTCATTCATCGAGCGCGCTGCAGATCCAACAGCCTCGGTAGCTGCGGTTGTTGTGCCGGAGGAGCCTGAAGAGGAAACAGTAACTCCCTTGATGAGCAAGGACATTCCTACCATTCCCTTGGAGGCCACCGAAGGCCCTAAAGATGTGGTAGTACTTGCTGAAGACCAGCACTTTACTAGGAAGTTGCACGAGTTAGTGGCCGAATTCAAGGAAGTACTGACTGATGTGCCCTCATGCACAAACCTAGAAACGTGCAGCATCAAGTTGACGTCAGACATCCCTATCAGGTCGAAGCCATACCCAGTGCCTTTTGCGCAACGAGAGACGGTTAGGGAGGAGGTTAAAGCCATGATCAGGATGGGTGCGATTGAGCCATCGACGTCGCCATACTGCTCACCCATCGTACTAGTTAAGAAGAAGGATGGGAAGATCAGGTTTTGCGTGGATTTCAGGAGGTTGAATCGCATCGTACAGTTCGATGCTGAACCCATGCCGGATATCGAATACCTGTTTGCCAAGCTTGGAGAGAAGAAGGTGTTCAGCAAGATCGACCTCGCTAAGGGGTATTGGCAGATCCCGATGAGTAGAGAGGACCGCGCGAAGACTGCTTTTGCTACACCGGAAGGACAATTCCAGTGGAAGGTTATGCCATTTGGACTGTGTACCTCAGGGGCAGTGTTCACGCGCATGATGAGAAAACTATTGCAGCCACTTGAGAGCCCGGATGTCGATAATTTCATTGATGATATCCTGGTGGCCACAGTTGATCAGGACAGCCATATAGAGGTTCTCAGGCGTGTGTTCCAGAGACTCAAGGAATGTTCTTTGTCAGCCCGGCCTTCAAAGTGTGAGCTGGGAGGAAGGGAAATCACCTACTTAGGGCACAGGATAGGTGCAGGGAAAATATGGCCTGAGCAGGATAAAATGACCCGCATTATGGATGCGCCTAGGCCTGAGACCAAACGGCAGGTGCGGGGATTCCTGGGACTAGTGGGGTACTACAGGAAATTTGTGCCCCGGTTTGCTGACATTGCCAAGCCCCTTACTGATCTCACTAAGGGAACAACCAGGCAGGTGAAATGGGACGACGAGTGCGAACGTGCGTTCCAAGCTCTGAAGCAGCACTTCTGCCAACCTCCCGTCTGTAATTTGCCGGTACCAGGTTTGACATTTGTGCTCCAGACTGACGCATCAGAAATGGGAGTGGGAGCTATACTGTGTCAGCAGTACCCTGAAGAGATGCGCCCTGTAGCATGTGCCAGTAGAAAATTAAGCCCTGCAGAGCAGAATTACCCTATAGTAGAGAAGGAGTGTCTGGCAGTGGTGTGGGGAATACAAAAGTTCCAGGTGTATTTGTATGGGACTCCCTTTATTGTCCAGACAGATCATTCCCCACTCCAATACTTGGAAAAGATGAAGTCTGCTAGTGGGAGGATCACAAGGTGGGCACTGCAGCTGCAGCCATTTTAGTTTACGGTGCAGGCAGTGTCTGGAAGTGACAATGTGGCGGCAGACTTCTTGAGTCGATTGACAGAGAGAGAGAGAGAGAGAGAGAGAGAGAGAGAGAGAGAGAGAGAGAGGAAACCTGAGGGTTCCATTAACCTGTGTCGTGAGAGGTTGACATTGTCGAAGCTATGCATGTGTTATTATCTTTGGTAAAGAATGGCGTAGCAAAGTGTTACTGTGGGTGTGGTATTTGTAGCACGTGTTACACAGCAGTTGTGCGTAATCAGAGCCCCCTCAGTTATGAAATTTATATGTAGTGCGTAGTGTAACGGCTGCCTGTAAGTGCCTGCATTAAGGTCATATGTGGCAGCGTTAGACCAGGTTGATTAATGTAACCTGTGATTGTTGATGTATTTAAAAGTTGATGCTGTTGTGATGGAAGTTTTGGAGTGCATCAAAAGTAACAGTAGGACAGAATGAGTGATGGGAAATTGGATTCTCATAGGTAGGGTGCGGCTAAAACGCCGATCGAGTGAGAAGTTGTTTGTTTTAACCTGTAGTTAAAACTTAGGCAGGGGGGTGTGTCACCGATCGGCGGTACTAAATCAGTATGTCCATGTGTTTAAGAGTAGTGGTGGTTCAAGATAGAGAGCGTGTGCGCATATGTGTGTGTGTGTGTGTGTGTGTGTGTGTGTGTGTGTGTGTGTGTGTGTGTGTGCGCGCGCGCGCGCGCTCGCGCGTATGTGAGGTTGGGGTTTAGTTAGCTAGAGTTAGGTTAAGTTCCTCAGGGTTAGGTAGAAAGATTAGGCTAGGTAGGAGGCTGGGGAAATAGGACATACAATATTCTTTCATTCCAGTCTTCACTTATTGAAGGAATGGAATGGAAGCGGGGGGTTGGTTTCATTCCCGATTGTTACCCTTTTGTTACTTTGGTTCTATACCAGAGAAGGCGGGGCAGGATATCGGCTGTTGTTGTGTTGTCAAGTCTGTGAGTTGTTGTGGTAAATTGTCGTGTTGTTGCACGAGCAACAACTAGTCCGTTGGTCAGGTGTGTCAGCTCTGCGGAGGGATACACTTCTCTGACCAATCGTTGTTTTATGTGATGAGTAGAGTTCGCTTGATTCCGACCAGGGCGGAATGCGTTGGGGTAGCTTCACTTCGGTCCCTGGTGTTCGTCGGAGTGGACGTACTCCTTGTAGGTGCGGCGGCAGCGCCGGTAGTTTTTGAAGAGTGACTTCGAGTCATATAGTTAGTGCCAGGTCCTCGTCGGGGTTGGGTGCCCTTGGCCTGTGCTGAGTCGGTGTCGTCCTTGTTGCAGCCACTGTCAGCCAGTTGCAGAACTGGTGTGGTTGATCGTCTGTATGTCCAGTTGTGTCAGCAGGTATCCTGTTCCGTCCTGAGGCTGGGGCCAGATCACCGCAGTCTACTGCCGCGTGCTGGCAGGTGAGCGGCGCTTTCCAGTGCCTGTTGTTTTCCCGGGAGAGGGAGACCACCCAGGCCGTCTGCCTTCTGTGGGGCAGCTCTCCTCCGGCTACCGGTGCTCTTCCGGGAGTTCTCCGGCACTGGTTCCTCGTCCCGGTTTAGGCGTCCTGTGAGAGGGCGCTGCACCAGGCCTTTTCCACCCTTGGTGTCCGGCGGGGCCTTCAGAGGAGGAGGCGTCCTACGAGCCCCGGACCCGTCGAGAGGGCGTCTGGTGTGTGTGCGTTGGGGGTCGTGCCCATCGGGGGAGGAGTCAGACTGCGGGAAGCCACGGTCAGCGCCGGGGTGCAGAGTCTTCGGGGAGGGTGTCGGGCCGCGGAGGAGCCACGGACAGCGCCGGGGAGCAGAGTCTTCCGGGAGGTGTCAGCCTGTGAGGGGCCACGTACAGCGCCGAGGACTGGAGCTTTCCGGGCCGGGATGGGTTGTCCCATGTTTGTGGTAGAAGGGGTGTAGCGTTAGGCAGTAGGGTTAGGGGTGTTAGCTACTGCCTCCTTTCAGGACGTAGTGGCCAGCACAGTGTAGGGTACTGGTCGTTGCCTCCCTTAGGGACGCAGCGATCAGTGCAGTAGTGGTCCCGGGTTAAAAGAGAAGGGTGAGTTCTGGGGAGGGGTGTGGGTGGTAGCAGTAGTTAAGAGATTAGAGTCCCTTTGGTAAATCCTCGTCCCTAGTAGTTAGTCACCACGTGTGCGGGCTATCACTGTGTCCCCAGGTCACAGTGATATACTGTAACTGGTGTTTTAGGTTAGGTTAGGGTCTTCCAGGTCATTATAGTAGAGTAGGGTGAGTCAGCGGGAATTGGGATACTTGTTGCAGTTGTGGATGTGCGTGAGGGGTGGCGCCATGGAGTGTGTGTGAAATAAAGAAGCGTGCGTGATTGTAAAACTGTGTTAGTGTGCTGTGTTGTCTGACCTAGTGTGTGATAGGCGTGGTAAGGGGGGTAGGGCCGTCCGGCTTAGCGACCGTGACAATATATATAAATTATAAGATAGATAGATAGATAGATAGATAGATAGATAGATAGATGATAGGTAATATAGATAGATAGATAGATTTGATATAGATACATACACACAGACACACACACACACACACACACACACACACACACACACACATATATATATAAAATATATATAAAATTTTGTGTGTGTGTGTGTGTGTGTGTTGTGTGTGTGTGTATGTGTGTGTGTGTGTGTGTGTGTGTGTGTGTGTGTGTGTGAAATTATTTCAAGACTACAAAAGTAAACTGAAACGCTCCTGTGCGCACCTTTTATGTTTTAAAGGCTGATTTGAACGCTATAATTGCGATAGATACGACAAAAAAGTGTATAAACAGTGATGCAAAAGACATAACTGAGTTGTTTTGAAGGAATTATGATCCTGTACAGATACGTATCTTTTTAGGACAGATCAGAAAAAAAGCAGAGAAGAGGGGAGAGAGGAGAGAGAGAAGAGAGAGAGAGAAGAGAGAGAAGAGAGAGAGACAGACAACAGACAGACAGACAGACAGACAGACAGGCAGACAGACCGACAGACAGACAGACAGAGACAGAGAGTTGTTAAAATTCCCGCCCCACCGCAAAAGACCGTGTCATCGTTTTTCACCACCTTTAAGTCAACTCTCCAAATTCGGGTTTTAAAATACATACACACACATCTCAGTAAAACTGTTTTTTTTAACTTGCCGGGATTTTATAAAAAACTCACATCCCAAAAATCTTAGATCAGATGAAAACTGTTTAATACCATCAACACACACCACTATACAAACCTTCCCATGCACTGAGAACACGGGAGCGTAATGTACTCTCAAAGGAGATCCAATGTTGGTTAATGAAAAGGGCAATTCGTTATCGGACAGCTACATTACATCAGGTAACCGTTTGCAATGTATGCAGAGTTATTCCTATGCTTCCTCTTGTTCAAAGTGGCAAGCAAATCTTTTTTGTGACCAAGTTGGAGCTAATTGTATGCTGTTATAATGCGGCGATGTACTGTGTAACATTTAAAACCACTAAAAAATATTTTTGGGGAATATCAAAG
>JAMYXO010005400.1:0-15569 GCA_033310375.1 Conus canariensis
ACTTAACAAAACGAACGAAAATTTTTTTTAAGAGGGTAATGGATTAAGCATAAACAATTTTTAATCCAGCCCTCTGGAAAAAAAAAAAAAAAAAAAAATGTAGAAAGGAACAAAAAAAAAACCCCAAAAAATACATGACCAAAGTGCAAAAGAATGCATGAGAACCTTTTGGGAAGGGGAGGGAGGGGGGAGAGTTTGATTTAACAAAAACTTAAGGAGAGAAAAAAAGTTGCAGTCAGTGGTGGGGTAATTGGAAGGGCGAAGAATGAATGCTGAAGACTGTGGGAATGATGTAAAAAAAAACAATTGATGGAAGTAATGTACACCTTTTGTGATGGTATGTGAAAATTTTTAAATTTAAGAAAATGTCAAGACATTGGCCCATACAAAATTTTGTGAATTTTTTTTTTATCCTGTCACTTTTTTCTCCCAAAAAAAATTTGTGAGTATGATAAAAAAGCTTTTTACGACAAATAAAGCATAGAGAAATATTTCTCTGTGGGTTTTGTGTGTGTGTGTTTTGTTGTTTTTTTTGTTGGTTGTTGCTGTTTTTAAGTGTGTGTTTTGGTTTTTCTTAGTTCAAAAAGGGTTTTTCCCCAGCCAAATGGATCAACATAATTTTTTTAAATTTTGGGGGTTGAAAAACTTCCAAAAATGCCAAAAAAAGGGGGTGTTGAGCAGTTTGTTGCCCCTCACCCCCATTTTAAACTAAAGGGGGTCAGGCTCGTTAAAATTTTTGGAAAAAGGGTTTTAATTCAGAGGGGAAAAAAATTTTTTCCAAGTTGCCCAAAACCCTAAAAAATTTTTTTTTAAAAACCCCTATTCAAAGGGGGGCCCGAAAAAAAGGGAAAAATTGTCTTTTGCCCCTTTACACCCTTTTGCCTTTTTTTAAAAAAGGAAGACTCCTGGTGCATTTCCCATGCCCCCCCCAGTGAAAAATTCTTTTGAGTTTTGGGGAAAGCCAAAATGAGACATAAAAAAACTTTTACAGCAGATCTGAAACCTTGTTCAGGATGCCCCCCCCTGATGTGATCTTTCTTTTTTTTTAAAGAAAAAAACCAAATTTTTCATCTGATCTAAAAATTTTGGGGAAAAGAAAAAAATTTTTTTTTTTAAAAAAAAATTCCCTGGTGTTTTTTGTGAATTTAATATGTTTTTTGGGGAGGAAAGGGGTTTTTTGACGGAAGGGCTCTAAAAAAAAAGTCCCAAATTAAACTAGTGTGGCCCCCGGTTGATTACCGGGTTACTTACCAAATGTGCCAATGAAGTTTAGAAGTGGGGGCGCTTTTTTTTTTTTTTTTTTTTTTGTTCCCGTTCGTTCTTTTTAAAGAGTGAAGAAGCTCCATATTCCATGTGATGAACGTTCAGCATTAGACACATTGTGGTTAATGTTGGGAGTTATACATTTTGCCAGATATAAAACACCTGACAACGGTCAATGAAGACCTTGTTCCGGGATGTTCCCCTGGATTTGATTTTTGAGTTTTTTGAAAAGCATGTTGTTGTTATTGTTGTTGCTTTTTTTTTTTTTTTTTTTTTTTTTTAATCAAAGATTTGATTTTAAACTTGAGTGTGACACTTTTTTTTTTTACTTTTTTTTTTGTGTGGTCTTTTGATGTAAAAAAAAGAAGAAAGAAAGACTGGGTATTGAGTTTTAACTTTGTATTTTAAGTCTCTACTTTGATCTGTTCTGTTTTTTTCTTCTTAAGCGTTTTTAGCCCTGATAATAGTTTTTTTGTGGTCGGCCCCCAGGGCGGGCTTTTAAAAGAAACATAATTGATTTGATTTGATTGTAAAGAAAACAATGGTATTGAGTTTTAACCTTGCATCTTTAATTCTCTCTCTCTCTCTCTCTCTCTATCTCTCTCTCACACACACACACCACACCACCACACCACCCACCACAACATATATATAGAGGAGAGAGAGAGGAGAGGAGAGGAGATACAAATACATAAAATACATACATATAGTGCTTCAGCCCTGATAGTGGCTTTTGTGGTCAGCAGAGTTTAAAGCAAACATGGTTGCCCTGTCTCCAGGTTGATCGGCGATTTAAAAAGGACTGTGTCTTTCAAGTATAGCACCGAATTCATTCCACACGACTGGAACTTTTTGTTTCTGCTCAATCAGTCCCGGGCATGAAGGGTAGAAGGGTTTGGGTGGGGTCCCGTCCCTCAAGGGAGACAAACCCATTTTTTTGGACAAGGGAGATAATCTGAAAGTTCAATATTGGACATGCATTGTTGACGCACTTTTTTTGAGGCAAACAGGATTTGGCGGGCTTTCTCTCCTCGGCGAGGCTATATACCCTGTGTTTTGGACAGTGTGTGTGTGTGTGTTGTTGTTAGCAGATTTTCAAAGCAACAGCTTGGTAGTAACAGAAACGCGCTCCGGGGTGATACAAGGAGGACCGCGTTAACTTGCCCAGATTTCTCAGTGTTGAATTGATTCCTTCCTCTCTCCTCCCCCCCCCCCCCCCCCCCCTTTTCCCTTCTCTCTGTCTCTCACACACAACAGTTCACACACACACCCACACACATGGAAATGGAGCGAAATGACGTACTAACGCGCCACTGCAGTTGGTAAGTGTGCCAGTGTGTGCATGTCCGGAGGGCGTCATTTCTGCAGTCAATATTATCAGCCCTGCCATTCTGTCGCAGAGCAGATACCATTTTGCTCAGTGGTTTTGTGAATTTGGGAAAAGAAGTCAAATTTTACATCTGATCTATGTTCTGCGACCTCCATGTAGTGGGGTAAGCTATAAACAACACAGTGACTCGAGAGAATGTCCAGGGGCTGAGAAAGCTGTAAGGTATAGAAAAGAGTACGTCACCCAAACTTTTCGTGCTGTGGCTATTCATTGTATTCTCTGTTGAAGTAACAGATTAGGTCTCTGTTGAAGTAACAGTTTAGGTCTACGCTGAGTGATCTTTTCGTGCCCAAAATCTCTGTTTGCATGGTGATACAGTTTGGGAAAAACGGATAACGACCAGTCAAGATCTGTACATCGACTTTTTGTCCTTTACACTATTTCTACTATGTTTTTTTTTCCTTTAGTTTTGTTTTTTTGTTGTTGGATGATTGTTTGTTTGTTTGTTTTAATAATTCTCTTCGGTGGTTCTTTGATTTAGAAGCCCTTTTCAAACGCATCCATCATTGTTTCTTATTTTTCTTCTGTTATTATTATTTTTTCATCATATGTCTCATGATTCAAGATGAAGAGATGTTTCTATCCTCCTGACAGTTTATAACGCATTAACAGTGATTCATTCTGTCACATGCACGTCGGAACTGTAGTTTGCATGGGTCGGGGATCCACGGAGGAGGGGAAAAGGGATGGGGAAGGGGTGGGGAGGTGGGGGGGGGGGGGGGGGGGGGGGGGGAGGCGCAACTCGGTTGTCAAGTTTTGAAATGAATGCACAGTATAATAGACGGTTTTTGGAAGCATTTGTGATATTGGAACAAAAGTGGGGTTTTTTTTGTTGTTGTTTTTGTTTTGTTGTTTTAATGTTGCATGAACACAGAAACGAATGAACACTGCTGATGTTTTGTTGGGCACCCCCCTTCTCTCTCTCTCACGCACGCACGTACGCACACGCACGCTCGCGCACACGCACACGCACACACACACACACACATGAGCATGGGCGACTTTCTCTTGCATTAAATATCAGGAATAGTGCTTTGTCCCACCTCTCACGATTCTTTGGAACACGCCCACACCGGCGACCCTGACACTATCTCACCAGCGCGTAGACGCAGAGAGGAGTTCGAATCTGAGGTCACACTCATTTATTTACCTATTTATATACGTATAAGCACCCTTTGCTTTGCTTTTCGTTTTTCTTTTTTGCCCTTTCTTTCTATCTTCCTTCTGTTTTTTCTTTTTTCTATCTTCTTCTTCTTTTTTTACTTGATACCTCTCAGAAATCAGACGACGACAGCACCACAGTTTTTGATCGGGTTCCCAGTCATGTTTGCGTTCGGGGCAATGAAGAGGCTGAGCAACTTGCCCAAGAATGCCACACTCATTCTTACCTTTTGAAAGGTGAAGAAGCTCGTGGTGCTTTCCATGTCATGTACTATTCACATGAAACATATTCTTTTAGAGTGTTGGGACTTGCATGATGTGAGACATAAACAACTTTACATCAGACTCCATGAAAACCTTTTACAGAGATGTCCTACTGATGTGACCTTTGGATTTCTGAGGGTGATTAACATTTTTCATCTGATCTAAGATTTTACGGAGGAAAGATTTTTGATAAAATTTCCGGTGTGTTTTCGGAAGGTGTGTTTTTAAAGAATTGTGAGAATGAGGGTCCCCCCCCCCCCCCCCCCCCCCCCCCCCCCCCCCCCCCCCCCCCCCCCCCCCCCCCCCCCCCCCCCCCCCCCCCTTTTTTCTTTCTTTTTCTTTTTAATGACTTGAGTTGACCTCAATGTGGTGACAGCCCTGATGTGGCCCTTTGCGGTCGGCTGGGCTATAAGCAACATTACCATTACCATTACCAAGAATGCCACAAATAAGACATTGTGCAGGCTCCTTATCCCTCGTATCTATCTGAAACCCAAAGTTTGGAGCTGATGTTAGTCTTCTTCTTCCTCGTTCGCCATCCCGTTAGATGAGCAGCCCGGTGTCCTCGATGAAGGCTGCCGTCCGTCGCAGCTCCTCCAGGGTGCCATACAGCTTGGCTTCCACTGCTGTCGGTGTTGGCCAGTACTTTCTCCTGGATGCTGCATACGTCGTACAGACTTGAAGGATGTGGTCAGTTGTCATTGGTCCCTCACTACAAGGGCACTCTCCACTCTGTCCAATGCCAAATTTTGTGTGCATGTGGTGGAGCAGGCGATTGTGTCCAGTCCTCAGGCGGAAGATCTTGACCTGTTCCCGTCGTCCCAGCAAATGGTATGTGTCTTCTGGGTTGTATTTGGGATGCAGGAGGCGCCATTTTATTCCTTGTTGTGCCTTGATGATTGTCTTAATTTCATCGTATGACACCAGGTTGTTGGCCTGCTCCTTCTGTGCACCATCTTTTGCCAGAATGTCCGCTTTTTCGTTGCCTCTGATGCCACAGTGTGCTGGTACCCATTGTATCACCACTTTCTCCACTCTGGCACTCAGGGCAACAAGGGCTGAAGTGATATGGTTCTGTTCTTTGCAGCGGGAGTTCTTGAGGGCTTGGAGCACGGAGAGAGCGTCAGAGAAGACCACCACCTGCCCTGTTGTTCTTTTGGAGTTCTGCAAGACTGTTGTGGCTGCCTCACAGAGGGCTTCTCGCTCAGCTCGGAAGTTGGTGGAGTATTTTCCTGTTGGAATTGCAATTTCTTCATCTCCGTCTTTGTATCGAAGGAAGATTCCAGCTCCACCATCCCTCGTTGCCTCTGTGGCGGAGCCATCTGTGAAGACATGGGTCCAGTCTTCCTGGGGATATTGGTTGCAGATGTACTCCATGGCCAGGGCCTTCCTTTGGGTGTCTGACTGTATTCCTCTCTTCTCCACTCCGGGAATGCTGGTGACGACTGTTGGGAACACCTGCCTCTTCCAAGATGGGTGGGTGACATTTGCCGGGATAGGCTTTGCTTCGTGTTCCATCAAGACTGGGCTTTGTCTTTCAAGGCGTCTTGACTGGCAGATGAAGCTGCCTCTTTTCAACCGGCTCTTGGTGGGTCTGCTCATTCTGTTGTTCATTGGATGGTTTTCAAGGCGTTTGAATTTTGCTGCTTGAATGAGGATCTTTGTGTCCCTTCTGTCCTCTAATGACTGTAGCCCAGTGGTCTCTTCCATCTTCAGGATTGGGGTGGATCTCATGGCGCCAATTATGACACGCTGAGCTTGGTTCTGTATCTTATTGAGGTGGTTGAGGTTAGACTTTGCAGCTGATGCCCATGCTGACGTCCCGTACTCAACTACAGGTCGGACTCTCCCTGTATAGAGTCTCTTCAGGATACGTTCGTCAGCCCCCCAGTTCGTCCCCGCAAGTTTCCTCATGATCGCCAGTCTCAACTTGGCCTTGCTACAGCATCTGGTGATCTGCTGTTTCCAAGTGAGCCTGCGATCAAAGGTCACTCCCAGGTAGGTAGGTGTGGGTTCCTCTGCAAGCCTTTGGTTGTTCAGTGTCAGCTTCGCCTCTTGCTTCTTGCTGGATAGGCTGAAGACTGTGTAGGTTGTTTTGCTTGAGTTGACAGAGACAAGCCATTCCTTGGTCCAGTCGCTGATCTTGTTGAGCGCAGTCTGGAGGCGTACCTGTGCTGTGGTGGTGTACTCTTCAGAGCACCAAAGCACCAGGTCATCTGCGTAGATCGCTCCTCTGACCCTTTTGGCAGTTCTCTGACGATGTCATCTATGAAGATGAGGAACAACGTTGGCGAAAGGACTCCTCCTTGTGGTACTCCCTGTCTCAGCACCTTCTTCTTGCTTTTCTGGCCCTGAATCTTGACTCGGGCTTGGCGATTGTGTAGGTACTGGCTGATCCAGGTGTACATCCCCCCAGACACACCACATCGCCGTAGTTTGAGCCTAAGTCCGTCCTTCCAGACTTTGTCGAACGCCTTCTCCATGTCAATCCAGACAGCAAGCGTGTTCTTCTTTTCTTGGAAAGCGTCCTCAATGCTTTGCGTGATGAATGTGATCTGGTCTTCTGTTGATCTGTGTTGGCGGAAGCCTGCCTGTTCAGGGCTCAGCAGCTGATGCTCCTCAAGGTGCCAGACAAGCCTTGTGTTGACAAGTCTCTCCATCAGCTTCCCTAAGCAGCTTGTAAGGCTGATGGGTCTGTAGCTGTCAGCCTTCGACTTGTCCTTTCCCTTTTTGTGAATGGGGATCATGTCTGCTTCCCTCCAACACTGTGGTACTGATCCTGTCTTCCAGCTGGAGTTAAAGATTTTTAGAAGGACTGCCTTGCTCTTCATCCCAAGATGCAGAATCATTTCATTTGTGATTCCGTCTGGTCCAGGTGACTTCTTCAGGTTGAGGCTCTGCAACGCTTCCTCCAGCTCTTTCTCTGTGAAAGCTGTGGTCATGACTTCCTCTTGGGGCTCTTCCTCATGAAGTTCACCTTGGGCCCTGTGCACTGCAGCTCTATGTTCAGGAGGGACTTCCAGATTGCTGATGTTTTCATAGACGTCTATGAAGTGGTCTGCTGCTTTCTTTCCAGAGAGGTAATTTCCATTCTCTTGTATTGTTATAGTGGTGTGACTTGTTGTTTCATTACAGAGGGTTCTAGCCAGTTTCCACAGCTTGCTGCCATCCCTGTCGAGATTTAGGCTTTCAGTTTTCTCTTGCCAGCTTTTTCTTGCAGCTTGTGCGCAGGACAGCTTGTATCTGGCAGTTACTTCCTTCAGGAGCTGATGTTAGTGACGCCTGGCAAGAGAGGGGGAACACACAGACGCATAACAAACTTTTATAGCTGTCACAAACTGACTTTTTAAAGAGTTTTTATCACGTGGCTGTAAAGACTAAACAGTTTCGTACCGTAACACATAGGCCACACCTTGTACACCCCCACATAAATAACACGAAGCTAACAACAACAACAACAACAACAACAACAACAACTCTTGGTCGATCTTTGGCCACAACAAAAGCAAAGTATACGATAGTGACCCAAATCATATCCTGTTAGGTACTGCATGTCTCGGCCATATTTATCTTGCTGAAAAGATGGATGCAGTTAATGGTCAGTCATGTTGCTTTACAGCCAGTTAAATGCGTGCACTCGCACATACACACACACAAATGCACGTACTAACATGCACGCACGCGCACACACACGTACACATACTCACGCGCGCACTGCGCGCGCACACACGTACACATACTCACGCGCGCACTGCGTGTGCGCGCGCGCGCACACACACACAGAAAGTCCAACACACACACACACACACACACACACAGTCCAACACACACACACACACACACACACACACAGTCCAACACACACACACACACACACGCACGCACGCACGCACGCACATACACACACAAAGTCCAACACACAACACACATACACGTGCGTGTGCACACACACACACACACACACACACACACACACACACACACACACAGAGGACCGGCAGTGTTTAGGTAACCAAGAACGAAAGTTCGCGAGTGCAGTTCTTGTTCCTTTTTTTTTTTTTTTTTTTTTTTTTTAAACAAGAGATGTGCCGCGTGAATAGTGAAGCTCACGTCGTGTTAGCCTTAGGACTTTAAGAACATCCTCACACCCTGTACTGCAAGTCGTGGAGGGGTGGATATTGGCCCATGCTTATCTGCCGCTGTTGTAAGTCTGGTGGGAATCAGCATGGGTAGGGAGGGTGTCCGAAGTGGGGCAGACTGTGAAAACACTGGTGGCTTAGGTCCTAGGATGTTTGCTTTGTCTGTAGCCGGGCAAACTTGACCTGTCAGTCCCCCCACTTGACACTGTTAGTCCACAGCCGACCTTCTCATCACTCACACAATGTAATTTAATGGCCCCGTTATCTTCCACCACAAGCTGGGGGTGGGGGGGGGGGGGGGGCGACCCCACCGGTAAACTATCTCTCCCTGTTGACTCGCCCACCCACCACCCCTCGTGCCCACTCCTCTCCCTTTCTTCCTGTATAAGGGCTGGATCACGTGACCCCAGCTTATCACGTTACCGCACTGTGTGCTCGAGGCTGCCAGTGGTAAATCTCTCCACAGCCGATTAATAATGTCCTCTCCGGGGAGATAGTTTTGTCAGGGGGGGTCTTATGAACGGATGTGAGCAAACACGAGCACCGGGCGCGCGTTGAACGTGACAGAGCGGTGTCGTGGTAGCATGTCCCAGCGCAACCTCCCCCCCCCCCCTCCCTCCCAGTTAATATTGACACGCTAAGCCTGTCGTACATGGGAGTAAACCCACGGCCGGCCGATGCGGTCAATAATACGGGTTAATACACCTTCAAACGGTGTGAGACCTGGGGGGAGCCGGTAGCTCGGAACATGGCCCAGCAGACAAGATTTGCTGGATTAGGTCATATGAAGAAATGCCTGTCTTGTCCGGAGTGAAGAGAGGGAGGGGGTGGGGATAAGAGGGGGGAGGGGGGGAGGGTGAAGCTTATCACTTTGGCGTCTTGAGTGGGGGGTGGAGGCAGGGGATAAAGAGCAGATGGTTCAGTTTGAAGTGGGTTGATTATCTCCGGCTTGTTATCTAAGTGATTCACCCCTTGGGAATTTTGGACGGTACAGCGGTGGAAATGGTTACAGGTTGGGGGGGAGGGGGGAGGGGGGGGGAGAAGGTGGAAATGGTTACAGGTTGGGGGGTGGGGGAGAAAGGGCAAAAACTGGTCAAGAGCTGGTCGGATCTAATTACTGAATCTCTCTCTCAGTGTCTCTGTCTCTGTGTCGTTTTGATTGCTCCATTATTGCACTTTCAACCAATCACATGATCTGATATCCGTTGAACATTTGAGAATAACCAAGTTTATTACTGAATTAACAAAAGCACATTTTTGTCGGTCCAGCTGACAAAATGCCCAGCAGCAGCCATGTTGCAAATAACCATAATAGAAATTAGTACCTTCACGATAGCAGAAGCCATCAAGACAGCCTGCTGTGTCGGTCCTAGCATTCTTGGCGTGTGGACCCGTTCCATGGTTAAAATGACTCACAATGGTGTCCGCCACGGCCTGAGCTACAATGCAAGCTGATATTTACCACTACAAGAGATATTGTCCTGCCGCCCTCCTTCACCCCTTCTGACCTTGGAATAGCTTGCGTGTGTGTGTATGTGTGTGTGTGTGTGTGTGTGTGTGCGCGCGCACCCACGCGTGTGTATGTGCGAGTGATTTATTTTGGGTCTGGTTCCGTGTTACGGCGTGCTGTGATCAGCCAACCCTTTGAGGCTAAAAGCGAAAAGTAGTAACCTGATGATAAAACCTGCGCAGAGCAGAAGTCTGACAGTTTAATCCACTCCGTCATAGGTCTTCTTCTGTCCTGTTCATGGCTTTCTATAAACCCAGTCCTCAAAATGGCAGACAAATCAGCTTGTTGATTGTTGGCGAGACTCATTGACACCATTTTAACATCGTGTTTCTGGGTTCTAGGTGAAGCCCAGGGTTCAGCAGAACTGCCACCCTGTCATGGTCTAGCAATTTCTTAAACCTGCTTCGTAATCAGTCACCCAGTGATACAATAAGCGGGGCTAAATCACGTAGAACAACCATCAGAATCTTCAGGAGCCTGAGCAAGATGTTCAGAATGAATGGTGATGATGGGTCCCACTGGCTACCATCCAAAGTCTTGGCAACGGTATGAGACATTATTAGCAAGTTCTGTCTCACAGCTGAGGCCATACACATTGGTACTGTGAAACATCATTACCATATCTCGTCCTAAAGCAAAGAGAAATCCAACGTGTTGTTATGATAGTATGAGACACGATTGCTGGCCTGTCTTGTGGCCGAGGCCCAACACCATTGACAGCGTGAGACATGGCCAAGCCAGAAAGGCTTGTCATAGCATTCGACACATTGATAGCTTGAGACCTCATTGCCAGACGTGCTTACACTAAGTTACAGCAGAGCAACATTGATAGCTTGAGACATCTTGGACAGACTTCCTTGCAGCAGAGGCCTAATGCGCAATGGCTTTAAGAACTGCAGAGTTGGGCTTTTGGGATACTTCCAAGAGTTTGAGATTTTGAAGTGCGACTTTGTTGGTTTTTATTCTTGCCAGAATAATGTCAGCGGATTTTGTTGGGTTTTGCTCTTGTCAGAATAATGTGGGCTGGTTTGTTGTGTGTAGATTATAACATCAGTTACTGCTGATTTTGATGTTTCTTTAGTGTTTTTTTTCTTCTTTGTCTTCTGTCAGGATCATATAATTGTTATAAGCAGTGTTTCCATAAAACATATTCCTGCTCTGATGTTTCTAAGGGTATAGAGCAAATGAATCAAACGCAAACGCCAATTTCATTCGTGTTGAATGTCTTCTCTTCCCCCACCCTTTTTTTGTGTTCTTTGCAGGTTTAGAGCCATTTAAAAGTGTTCAGCGAGTAACTAACAGATGAGTGTGTGTCATGTGCACAAGGTAGGCTTATTGTATTGCATAGAGTGTGCACTTCTTGCTTACCTGTGTGTATATCAATTCAACTGAAAGACAACAAACCTGGTAAAGGGGAAAAAAAAGCACCAGAGATGTGTACATTTGAAACTATGTGCAACATACACCACAGGATAAAAACCGGGCTGTAAGTCTTCAGCCCTAAGTGGATGTAGGATGGGCTCAGGTCTATCAGATAAAGAGAATGGTGTTTGCCCAGGGAGACGAGGGCCCTCACCAACACTCCAGTCTGGCCCTATCTGCCACCTCTTGTCAACAGCCTCAACAAGCTGTCAGTCAGCTCCCACAGACAGGCTTGCATAGCTCCTCTATCACATCAGGAGTGATAACTCTGCTTCTCTCTCTCTCTCTCTCAAGCAGTGATAGCTCTTTTAGACCATTCAAACCAGTTTGCCATGGTGCAAGAAGCCAGCCCTCATTTCTGTGCATTCATTCATTAGAAATATTGCTTGTATCACTCGTATTTAAAAAAAAAAATTAAAAATCTTACAAACACCGCCCTTATTGGTTCCATTCCTATTTTGGTGACATTTGCATGCTGTTTTAATTATTTTCATTTTCCATGGTCGATTGAGAGTGTTGGTGTAACATCCCTAATTGACACTAGAACACAGATCGTGAAGACAATTTTATTTCATCTCATCAACCAAAACTCAAGTTACATGATACCCAAGTTCACAGTTGTGATGGCAACAAATGTCCCCCAAATACCATGAAACTGCCAGTTTGAACCGTTTCCCTGGTGTGCAGAAAGAGATACATTTATTATGTGTACATATGCAAAAGGTATGTAGTGTGATATTGCCTGTATCATGCATCTGATCTAAGATTTTACTGAAGAAAGATTTTTAACAAAGTTTCTGGTGCGTTCTTAGAACGTGTTTTTTTTTTTTTTTTTTTTTTTTAAAAAGAGATGTGTGAATGGTGGCTTTTTTTCTCTTTTTTTGTGTGTGATGATTTGTGAGTTGACTTCAACGTGGTGACAGCCCTGATATGGCCCTTTGTGGATGGCTGGGCTGTAAGCAACGTTACCTTTGCGGATGGCTGGGCTGTAAGCAACGTTACCTTTGCGGATGGCTGGGCTGTAAGCAACATTACCTTCCCTTACCTGTATCATGCCACCCCTCATCTTCATTGCTCTGTATCAAAGATGCAGAGTGGCAGGATCAGTATCTACTGTCAGACTGTGGATCCATCCTGAAGAGCCTCCATGCACCAGGAGGGAGCAGATAGTCAGAGCCATCACACAGGACCTCGGTCTCCTCCAAGTCCAACAGAGAACTGCTGTAGTCCTGCAGGGGATCCCTTCTTGCGGTGGCACTGGAGGGAATGAGGAGGCAGACAGTCTATACAAGATCGGCAGCAGGCAGGAACAGTCAGGGCACCCGATACCCTACAGCGGAACTACATCCATCTTGAACAATTTCAGAAGAGCGTGGCGATTGGGACTGAAGAGGACAGCATCCACCAACTCCACAGAGCAGCTCAAGTTACCATCTTCAGGCTGAGAACAGGACACTGCTAGTTCCTCTCCCATCTCTCACGTCTCAAACTCTCCCATACTGACCAGTGCCCTTGTGGTACAGGCTCCCAAACTCCCACCCACATCTTACAGTCCTGCCCCTCCTTTGAAGTCTTGACACGCCAGATGTGGCCCAGTCCAGTTGAGGTCCAGGAGAAGCTGTGGGGACAGGCGGGGTCTCTGCGGCAGACTGCAGCTTCAACAACTGGATTGATGATCTAGCATCTGGCTGGGAACATGAAAGGAAGAAAAGTATCTTCATCTAGCACTTGTTGCTGTTCCATGGCACACATTGAAAGCATGTACCACTGCTTCCTGCCGATCTGATCAGCCTCTTGCTCATGGATTGGCTGTCTCCGTCCACCTCACTCTGCCATCTACTACATCAAGCTGTCCACGGTGCTTCACACACAGGCAAAGCCTGCATGCAGGTAGAAGGCTGACCTTCGGCAAATGAGAAGCTGGCGTATGTGCTTACCTTAGAGTTAGAGGACAACCCATCCCACTGAATCAGAATACCTCTTTCCCCTGGGATTTAGTTACCTACATGAGCGAACAGGACTATGACAAGGGAGTGTAATGAGAAAACGACGATGCAGTCCAGTCGCCTGATCACTTTTCGTGCCAGGAAGTAACCTGCATGAGCAAACAGGTTCTGTCAAAGGTGTATCATGAGAAAATGATGATTGACAGTCTTCTTCTACTTTCTGGGTTCACTGTTTGCATCATCTTAACAATGATCATTCTCCTTTCTTCATGACTTGAAAACCTTGTTCAGAGATGTTCCACCTGATGCGATCTTTGAATTCTTGAAAGAGATTAACATTTTCATCTGATCTGAGGTTTTATAGTGGAAATATTTTTTTAAACAAGGTTTTGGATGGGTTTTTAGAAAATGTATTTTAAAGAATTGTGTGAATGAATGACTTGAGTTGATTTTAACATGGTGACAGCCCTGATATGGCCCTTTGCGGTCGGCTGGGCTATAAGCAACATTACCTTACCTTTTCTTCATGACTGTAAAGCAGGTCTGCACCATATTCATCACTTTGACCAGCTCCAAGGTCACTCAACTGGTCAGACAGTTATTTAGACTGTTATGCTCTCCTTCTTCTTATCGTTCTTGTTGGGTGTTACCTGCACTCTTTCAATTCATATTTTGATTCTTGTTCATTAAAAAAAAAAAAAAGTCATTAGTGCGTATTGTTGGCCCCCAACTCCTCCCTAACAAAACTCATTAAAATTCTTTTCAGCTATTTCTCTCTACAGTTTCTTCAAGATCCTTTTTTTTTTTTTTTTTTTAAATCTCATTACCCTGGGCTTTTTGTGTATGAGTGAATGACCCTGTATGTCAAGTACTTGTTTGTTTTCTATTTATCTGCGCTCTTGTCTTGGAAAATGTGATGCATAACGAATGTACACTTTGGACTTTAAACAGCCAAGAAACTCATTCACTCACTCTGAGTATCTAAGTACCATTATCACCAAACATTCACAAGCAATATGTTCGAGTCACAAGACAAAACACGTCAGGTTTCAACCTCTTCGGTCTTCTTCAGGCAAGATAAACAACACTCAGGACAACCAAAATAAAGAACGAGCAATTACCTGCCTTGTCAAATTTGGCGCAAGATGGGCGTTGAATGAAAATGAGGCTGTTGGGAAGGAGACAATGCCAGTTAAAATAGTAATGATGATAATGACAATAATACTGATAGCAATAATAATGTAATATGAATGGTGATGATAAATATTGAAAAAAATAATAGAGGATTACTACCACTTTTGGTGATATGACAACAGCAGTTATAGTATGGGAGAGAGGAGAGGGGTTAGAGGACTGTAGAACAGCATGGTTGTTGTGGCTACAGTATTATTATCATTATTGCTATCAGTAATATTATTATCATCATTCCTATTTCAACAGGCATTGTCTCCTTCCCATGTAATGTCACTAATTATGGTGAAAACACGTTAAACAGAAGATTCATTCATTCATTCTCAACAGCCTCGTTTTCATTCAAAATTTCAACGCCTATCTTGCGCTGAATTTGACAAAGTAAGTGACTGAGCACTGTTCTTCATTTTGGTTGTCCTGAGCGTTGTTTCTCTTGCCTGAAGAAGACCTAAGAAGCCGAAAACGTCATGTTTTGTCAATTTGTTTGTCAGAGTTATTTCAAACAATATTATTTCTGCCTGCAGTCATCTCACTTTGCAACTAACCGTATATACACAGTCACGCATTCACTTTTTGACAAGTGTTGATAAGCAGCAGCTCCCAAGACTGTGGTAGGGTGAACAATTTTATTCTACAAGTACCGACATCCAGCACAGACCAGAACACTAAGGATACATTCCAGCAACATTTCAAGGTCATTCAGGTGTGGGGGGGGGGGGGGGGAGGGGGGTTATCTGAATAAACCTGACCCACCAAGTTCAATAATACAGGAATAGGTCGTCAATGCAGACAATTCATGGCAATGTGTGACTGATCAAATGCTGAAGGGGAAAAAAGATGAAACCCAAACTGGAACAAAGGCTGAAGTCAGAAATGCCATGCGCTTATGAGCTCACTACAAAATGCAATTTGCCAAGTGTTCATTTTAAATGCACAATGTTCTTCCCATGTACACCTTGTCTATAGTCTGATCAACAGTCATGATCAACAGTCATTTTGTTTGAATTTATCATCCTGACAAATGCTAGAAAGAATGTTCTCCTGTTCAGAATTATTCACCGAGCATACCAATCAATAATTACTGTGAACAATATCTACACATCACACACAAACAAACAAAAAAAAAAAGAACCCCCCCCCCCCCCCCCAGCTTTTTTCTTTCCGGACACAGTTTATATTTCAATCATTGGACTCATGATTTTGGTTTCTACATTCACTTGCCACTGGGTCAGAAGTCCTTGCTGTCCATGTCAGGTGATTAACAAACATGGTCAAGCAAGGCA
>JAMYXO010005401.1:0-15566 GCA_033310375.1 Conus canariensis
TTTTTGGGGCTGGGGTGGCCTGCTGCTTTTTTCTGCTGTTCTGTGAGCTTTCTCTGTCTGTTTGTCTGCTGGTGGGTCTGGTTCTGTGCCTGTGTCTGGGTGTGTTCTAGGCTGGGGTCTCTTCTGTTCTGGCTTCTCTGTCAGGGTTCTTCTGTCCCTTTCCTTCTGTTTTCTGGTTTCTGGGCTGACTCTGCTGTGGGTGGGAGGGCTGCAGGTGGGTCTGTGAGTGGGCTGGGCTGCTTGGGGGGTTTTCTGCTGGGGCTGCTGTTTTCTGTCTGCTTCTGGGGGTTCTTGGGCTGTCTCTGTTCTGTCTGTTTTTTTTCTGGCTCATCTGCTGGTTTCTGCTGTTTGGGGGCTGTTTCTGTGGTCTTTTCTGTGGGGCTGCTGGTCTGGGCTGGCCTGGTTCTGTTTTCCTGGGGCTGGGAGCTTGCTATTTTCTGCTGGGCTGTGGTCTGTTCTGTGTCTGGCTGGGCTTTCTGGTTCTGCTGGTTTTCTGTTCTGCTGCTGGGTGTTCTGGGGGGGTTTTTCTGGTTTCTGGTCTGGTGTTCTGCCTTCTGGTCTGGTCATTTTTCTGGCGGTGCTGCCACTGGGCCTGCTGGGGTATTTTCAGGTGCCCTCTGGTCTGGTTCTCTCTGGGGTGCTGCTGCTGTGGTCTGTCTGCTTGTCTGTTGCTGGCTGTTTCTCTGGGCTGCTGCTGGCTGTGGTGCTCTGTTCTGTGCTGGCTGCTGTTCTGTTCTGGCTGGTCCTGGGGTGTACGCTATGGGGCAGGTCCTGGGGGTCCTGGTTTTTTCTGTGTCTGTTCTGGGGTTCTGGCAGTCTGCTGTTGCTGCTGGGGGGAGGTGTGCTTGGGTTCTGGGGCTGGGGTTCTGGTCTGCCTGTTCTGGCTGGTGGCTGTCTGTGGGGTTCTGCTAGTCTGGGCTGGTTTTCTTTCTGGTTCTGGGTTCTGGGGTCTGGGGGAGGTTTCTGTCTGTGGCTGCTGGGGTTTTCTGTTCTGGCTTTCTGGCTGCTGGGGGTGTCTGGTTTTCTGGGCTGGGGCCTGCTGCTGTTTCTT
Organism: Conus canariensis; assembly: GCA_033310375.1. Lineage (NCBI taxonomy): Eukaryota > Metazoa > Mollusca > Gastropoda > Neogastropoda > Conidae > Conus > Conus canariensis. The sequence continues at coordinate 1,052 of JAMYXO010005401.1, forward strand.
TTCTGGTTCTGGGTGTCTGGTGTCTGTGGCTGGGTTTCCTCTGTCCTGGGGCTGGGTCTGGGCTATGGGCTGGTCTGTGTTCTGGTGTGTTTTCTTCTGTTCTGGGGGTCTGAGGTTCTGGTGTTCTCTGCGCTGGGTCTCTTGTGCTGTGTCTGTCTGCTTTTTTCTGGGTGTTCTCTGGTCAGTTCCTGTGGTCTTTCTGGGGGGTCACTGCTGTTGGGCTGGGGTTTCTGGGTCTTGTCTGTCTCATGGGCTTGTCTTTTCTGGGTCTGGGGGATTTCTTGTTTCTGCTGGCTGGTCTGGGGGGGTTCTGTCGTGTCTGGGTCTGGGGTTTCTGTTCTTGTTTCTGCTTTCTTCTGGGCTGCTGCTGCCTGGTGCTGTGTTCTGTGTTCTTTCCTGGTCTGTCTGCTGCTTCTGGGGGTTTCTTCTGTCTGGTGCTGGCTGAGTTTCTGCTGTCTGTCGCTGGTGGTTCTGGTTTCTGGCTGGGGCTGGGTTTCTTCCTGGGCTGGGGCTGGTCTTTCTGTTGCCATGCTGTCTGAGCTATCTGGCCTGTTCTGGGGGGTCTGGGTCTGGGTTTCTGGTCTGGTGTCTGGTCTGGCTGGTTTCTGCTGCTTCGGTCTGGGCTGGGTTTCTGGTCTGGGGGTTTCTGTTTCCTGGGGCTGGGTGTTCTGGCTGTTTCTGGCGTCTGGCTGTGGTCTGGGGCTGGCTGGGCATTCTGATTTTTCTGTTCTGCATGCTGCTGTTTCTGTGGGCTGGGTCTGCTGTTTTCTGTGTCTGGTGCTGGGCTTTCTGCTGGCTTAGGGCTGGTGGTCTGCTTCTGGCTGTGGGCTCTGTGGCCTGGGCCTGAGGGGGCTGGTCTGGTGGCTGTCTGCTGTTTCTGGGGCTGCTGGGGCTGTCTGTTTCTTGTGCTGGCTGGGGGGCTGGCTGTTGGGGTTTTCTCTGGTTTCGGGGTCTGGTGTCTGGTTCTGGCTCCTGGTTTCTGTTTTTCTGCTGTCTAGCTGTGCTTGTTTCCTGGGGTGCTGTTTCTCTGCCTGGTTCTCTGGTTCTGTCTGCTGTTCTGTTCTGGAGCTGCTGGGGGGCTGGGGCTGCTGTTCTGGGTTTTCCTGGTTCCTGTGGTTCTGTCGTCTGGTTTCTGGCTGGGCCTGGTATGTGCTGGGGGGCTGGCTGCTGTGTTTCTGCTTGCCTTCTGGGGCTGTTCTTTGGGGGGGGGGCTGCTGTTCATGCTGCTGTCTGTGCTGCTGTTTCATGTCTGGCTGTCTGGCTGGTTTCTGCTGACCTGCTCTTGGGTGTCTGGTCTGCTGGGTCGTTCTGGCTGCCTTCTGGTTTGTGGGGTTTGTTCTCTGGGGTCTGGCTGCTGTTTCTGCCTGTCTGTGCTGGTCCTGCCCTGGGCTGGGCTGGTCTTGTCTGTTTTATCTCTGTTCTGTATGGCTGTGGGTAAGTCCTGTCTGTCTGTCTGTGGTTCTTCTGGGTTCTGCCTGGTGGCTGTCTGGGTGGTCTGGGGGGGGCTTCATATATGGTGGCTGGTGGCTGTCTGGCTGGGTTTCGGGGGGGGGGGGGCTCTTGTCTGTCTGGGCTGGTGCTGTCTGTCTGCTGGTGCTGGTCCCTGTTCCTGGGGTGCTGTCAGCCCTGTTCTGGGCTGTGGTCTGGTGCTAGGTCTGCTCTGTAGGTCTGTGGATGCTGTGGCTGGGGGTCTTCTGGTCTTGCTGCTGGGTTCCTGGGGGTTTCTGGGGGGGTTCTGGCTTCTGTGGTTCTGGGGGGTTTTCTGTTCTGTCTGGCTGTCTGGCTGGCTGGTCTGGTCTGGGGCTGCTGCCTGGTGGCCTGTTTTCGTGTCTGGTCTGGGTCTATTTTCTGTGGCTGGGGGGTTTCTGCTGGCTTCTGTCTGGGTCTGGTTCTGGCCTGTTCTGTCTGTCCCTGGGGGTGGGTTCTGCTGGTTCTGGTCTGGGGGCTGGCTTGGGGCTGGTTCTGCTGAGCTGCTGTCAGGGCTGCTGTCTGTCTCTGGTGCTGACTCTGGTTCTGTCTGGGTGGTGTCTGGGTTCGTGGTTCTCTGTGCTGTCTGGTGCCTGGGGTCTGTCTGGAACGTGGTTTCTGTGTGGGGGGCCTGGCCTTCTGCTGGTGGTCTTCTGGTACTGGCATGTTCTTTTCTTGTTCTGCTCCCACCCTGGTTCTGGGGCTGTGGTTCTGTTTCTGGGGGCTGGTGCATGGGGCTGCTCTGGCTGGTTCTGTTTTCTGGGCTGTCTGTTTTCTGTCTGTGTGGGGTGTCTCTGGGCTGTGGGTCAGTATTCTGTTTCTGCTTGTCCTCTGGCTGGGGGTCTGGTCTCTGGGGGCTGTTCTGCTGGTGGTGGTGGCTGTTCTGTCTGGTCTGGTCTGGGGCAGCGTGCTGTCTGGATTCCTAGCTTGTGGTGTCCTGCTGTTCTGGGGGTTCTGGTCTGGGGGCTGGGGTGGCTGTTCTGCTGTTTCTGGTGTTCTGCTTGGCCTTCTGGTCTGGGGCTGTTCTCTGTCTGCCCCTATTTTTTCTTTTCTGTCTGTCTGTGCTGCTGTCTTGCTGTAGCTGTGTGTGTCTGCTGTGCTGGGTCTTCCTGCTGGCTGTGGCTGGGTCTGCTGGTCTGGCTCTGGTGTCCTGTCTGCTGGCTTCTGAGGGGTTCTGCTTGCTTTCTGGGGCTGGCTGGGTGTTCTGGTTCTGGTTCTTGGCTCTGTCTGGTCTGTTCTGGCTGCTGCTGGGGTGTTTGTTCTGGGTTGGGTTCTGACTATATGAGATTACTATCCCTGCTGTGCTGCTGTTTCTGGGGGTGTCTGTCTGGGCTGCTGGCTGGGGTCTGCTGTGGCCTGTTTCTGGGTTTTTCTTCTGCTGGCTGTTCCTGGGTCGTGCTTTCTGTTTCTGGTTTCTGTTCTGTCTGCTGACTTTTTCTGGGCTGGGTGGGTGGCTTCTGTTTCTGTCTGTTCTGTCCTGGCTGGCTGTCCTGGGTTCTGGGCTTCTGGTCTCTGCTGTCGGGGGTCTGGGTGGGCTGGGCAGTTCTGTTCTGGGGGGACTGCTGTCCTTGGTGCTGGTCCTGGTCTGGGGCTTTCTTCTGTGGGGGTTTCATGGCTGTTCTGGCCCTTGCTGGTTCTGGCTGCTGTCTGTTTTCTGGTTCTGCATGTTCTGTGGTTTGGGTGTTCTGGGTGTGCTGCTCTGCTGGTCTGGTTTCTGGTTTCTGGGCTGTGCTGGTGGGCTGCTGGGCTGTCGGCTGTCTTTTTTCTGTCTGCTGGGTCATGTTGTTCTTGTGGGCTGGGGCTGTTGGGTCTGGGGGTGCTGTGGGCTGGGTTCTGGGTGCTGTCTTCCTGCTGGGGTTCTGCTGGGTTCGTGGTGTCTGTGGCCCGGTTCTGTCTGCCTGGGCTGGCTGTGTCTGCTTCTGTTCTGGTTCTGGGGTTCTGTTCTGGGCTGTTCTGGCTGGTCTGGGGCTCGTTGCTGGGTGTCTGGGTCTCTGTCGGTCTTGTTTCTGCTGGTGGGGTGCTATGTGCTGCTGCTGGTTCTGCTGGGGTTTCTTAGAATGTCTTCTGGGCTGGGCTGCTGGGGCTGGTCCTTTGGTTCTGGGGCTGGTTCTGGGGTGAGTTCTCTGGCTGGGGGCAGGGGCTGGGGGCGCTGTTTCATGGGTTCTGACTGTGGGGGTCTTGGATCTTGCTGTGTTTCTGTGTTCTTGCTTCTGCTGTAGGTTTCCTTGTCTGCTGCTGTTCTGCTGCTTTCTGCTGCCGGGGTTTCTGGAGTCTGTTCTTGGTTCTGCTTGGGGGCTTTTCTGTTCTGGTCTGAATTTTTCTGCTGTTCTGGCTGTTTCTGGGTTCTGCTGTTCTGCTGGTGGGCCTGCTGGGGGGGTGCTGGCTCCTGGGGGTGTGTTCTGTGCTTGTCTGGTGGTTTCTGCTGTCGTGAGCTGCTGGGCTGCTGGTTCAGGTCATGGCTGGGTCTGGTCTGTCTGCATGGGGCTGGCGTTTTCGTGTCTGTCTGCTGGTGGCTGGGTCTGGGTCTTGGGTCTGGTCTGTTCTGGGATTTTCTGGCGGCTGGGTGCTGGCTGGGGCTGGCACCCTTTTTGGCCCCCTGTCTGGGTGGTCTGGTCTGTTATTTCTGCGTCTGGGTGGCTGGGCTGTATTCATGTGGCTGGCTGGGCTGTTTCTTGCTGTTCTGCTGGGCTGTGGTCTGGCTGGTTTCCTTTTCTGCTGTTTCTGGCTGTTGTCTGGGGTGCTGCTGTTCTGCTGCTGTCTGGCTTGCTGTCATGCTTGCTGGGGGGCTGCTCTTCTGGGGTCTGTTCTGCTGCTGGCTCTGGGCTGCTGGTGCTGGCTGTGTGGGTCTGGCTGGTCTGGTGGGGTCTGTTGCCTGGGCGGGTCTGGGTGTTTCTGCTGGCTGGGTCTGCTGTTCTGGGCTGCTCATCTGATCTGGGGGGTTCCTGGGGGCTGTTTCTGTTCTGGGCTGTTCTGTGTTCTGGTCTCGTTCTGCTGTGGGGTGCTTGTTCTGTGTGTTTCTGGTCTGGTGTGCACCTGGTTCTGGGGTTCTGTCTGGGGCGGTCTGGCCTGGGGCTGGGGCTGGGGCTGTTTCTGGTGGTGCTGGGGGTTTCAGGGGGTCTTTCTTTCCTGTCTGGCTGCTGGTTTCTGGCTTCTCTGCTGGTGTCTGGGCTTTTCTGGCTGTGCATGGCTGCTCTCCGCTGGCTCCTGTCTGGTGCTGTTTTCTGGTCTGTCTTTCTTTTTCTGGTTCTGTCCTGCATTTTTCTGGCTGCCTGGGCTGGGCGGGGTTCTGGTTCCTGTTCTGGGCTGCTTCTGGCTGGTGGCTGCTGCCTGGGGGGGTTTCTGCTGCTGTGGTCTGTGGTAGGCTTGGGTTCTGTGGGTTTTCTGGTCTGGTTCTGCCTGTCTGCTGGGGGGCGGCCTGGTCTGGGTGGGCTTGTTTTTCTGCTGTGTGTTCTGCTGGTGGGTTCTGGTTCTAGGGTCCTGTGGGCCTTGTTATCTGGCTGTTTCTAGCTGTTCTGTGGAGGGACAATGTCATGGGGGCTGGGTTCTGGCTGTCTGCTGTGGGGGTCTGGTTCTGCTGGGCTGGTCTGTTGGCTGTTGTCTTCAGTTTTTCAGTATGTCCTTTCGGGGTACTGGGCTGCTGATTTCAGGGTTCTGGGTTTTCTGGTTTTTCTGGGATCTGGTCTGGGTGCTTTTCTGTCTGGGGCTGTTTCTGTTCATGGGTAGTCTGCTGCCTGTTCTGGGCCTGCAGCATGGTTCTGCTTACAGGTTCTGTGAGTCTGGGTTTTCTGGTTCTGCTGGACTGCTGGGCTGGGCTGTTTCTGTTTCCTGGTTCTGGGGGGGCTGGCCTGTGTCTGTGGGGTGGGCTTCTCCTGGGTTCTGGTTCCTGTTCTGCTGCGGGCTGTCCTGTTCTGGCTGGTCTGTTTTCTGTCATGTTCCCTATTCTGCTCTCTGCTGGGGTTCCTGGTTCTGGGTTCTTGGCTGGGTTCCTGCTGGCTGTTTCTGGTCTGGTATCTGGGGGTTGGTGTTCTGCTTTTCTGCTGGTCTGGGGGGTAGGTCTTGTTCTCTGTGTTCTGCTGTTTCCTGGGGCCTGGTGGTTCAGGCTGTATGGGGGCTGCTGCTGCTGGTTTCTGGTCTGGGTGCTGGTCTGCTTGGGTCCTTGTTTCTGCTGGTTCTGTTCTGTCTGTCTGGGGGTCTGCCTGCTTCTGTTTTCTGCTGTCTGTCTGGCTGACTGGTTCTGGCTGCTGTCTGGATCTTGTCTGTTCTTGTCTGTTTTTCTCTGGCTGTCTGGTTTTTCTTCTGTTTTTTCTGCTGCTTCTGCTGCTAGGCTGTAGCTGTCTAGCTGGCTGCTGCTGGGTTCTGTCTGTCTGGCTATGTGGACTGGGGTTTTTCTGTGTCTGCTGGGTGGGGGCAGTCTGGTTTCTGGGCTGGGGGGCAGTTCTGTTCTGGGCTGTGTTCTGGGTTCTGGTTCTGGCTGCTGGGGTTCAGCTGGGTTTCTGTGTCTGCTGCTGGCTGTTCTGTTGGCGGGGGTTTCTGAGGGTTCTGGGGGGTCTGGCTTTCCTGGGGGCTGGCTGGTGGCTGGTCTGTGGCTGGTCTGTGTTCTGCGGCCTGGTTTCTGCGGTGGCTCTCTAGCTGGCTGGCTGCTGGGGGTTTACTGGTTCTGCTGGGGGGGTGGGTCCTGGTTTCTGTCGCTGTCCTGTTCTGTGGTCTGGGGCTGGCTGCTGTTCCTGTGTTCTGTCTGGCTGGTTCTGATCTGTCTGGTCTGGGTTTCCTTTCTGGCTGCCTGCTGTGCTGGTCTCTGGTTCTGGCTGCTGTGGTCTAGGGCTGCTGAGTCTGTGCTGGGTCCTGGGGGGTGGGCTGTGTTTTTCTGTGTCCTGGTGGTGGGCTGGGCCTGGGGGTGTTGGGGGGGTTGACCTGGCTGCTGTCTTTGGTCTGGCTGGGCTGCTGGCTGGTTCTGTGTGGTGTTTCTGGTGGCCTGTTTTCTGGGCTGCTGTGCTGGCTCTCTGCCTGTTCTGTGGGGGTTTCTGCTGTCTTCTGTTCTGCTGCTGGCTGCTTTGGGTCTGGTTTCTGGGTCTGTTGCTGGTTTCTGTGGCTGGGGGCTGTGCTTGCTGTGATTTCTGGGTTCTGGCTGTGGGGTTTCTGTCTGTGGTTCTGGTTCTGGCTGTCTCTGTTCTGGGTTGTCCTGTCTGGTCTGGGCTGAGTCTGGGCTAGTTCTGGCTTGGCTGTCTGGCTGGCTGCTGTCTGCTGTTCTGGTCCTTTCTGGGGTCTGGTCTAGGCTCTTTCTGGCTGTTCTGCTGGGCTGGCTGTGCTGGGTGTTTCTGCTGTTCTGGGATCTGTTCCTGTCCTTGTTCTGTCTGCTTGCTGGCTGGGTGCCTGGGTGGGTTTCTGTTTTCTGGGGGTTTCTCTGGTGGGTTGCTGGATTGTTTGACAGGGCCTGGGGCTGTGTTCTCTGCTGGTTGTTCTGACTTCTGTACTTCTATTCTGGGGCCTGTGGTGTGTTATGCTGGGGGCTGGGGGCTGGGCTGCTGTTCTGGCCTGTGGTCTGATTCTGGTGTGTGCCTCTTCCTGGGGTTTCTCTGTGTGTCTGCATGGGTCCTGGGTGCTGGTCTGTTCTGGCTGCTGGCTTTTTCTGGTGTCTGTTCTGCTTGCTGGGGGGTCTCTGTTTCTGGGGGCCTGGTCCTGTGATTTTCCCCCCTTTGGCTGGGCTAGCTGGCTTGGCTGGTTCCTGGCTGTCTGGGCATTTTTCTGGGGTCTGTTTTTTATCAGGTCTGCCTGGCTGTCTGTGGTCCTGGGCTGCTGTCTGTTTTCTGGCTGCTCTCTGTCTGGGTCTGCTGGGTCTCTAGGTCCGGGGATTTTTCCCTGTATCTGGTTCTTGGTTCTGTTCCCTTACTGTGGGTTTTCTGCTTTCCTGTTCTGGGATGGGTCCTGGGGCAGGCTCTGGTTTTTCTGCTGTCTGGGGCTTCTTGTCTCTGCTCTGCTGGTGGGTTTCTGTTCTGGGGTCTGCTGTTTTCAGTGCTTATCTGCTGTCTTTCTGTTCTGTGGTATCTGGTGTCTAGCTGTGGTTTCTGTTTCTTTCGGTTCGCTGGTTTCTGTTCTGGGGGGCTGCTCTGGCTGTTCTCTGGTTTCAGGGTCTGCTGGGCTGGGGTGGCGTTCTAGGTGGTCTCTCTGTGTTCGGTTTTCTTCCCTGTCTGGGTTGGTTCTGGTCTCTGTTCTGTGTGCTGCTGCTGCTAGGGTGGGGGGCAGGGTTACTGTTCTTCTGCCCTGGGTCTGGTTCTGGGTCTGTCAGCTGGCTGGTTCTTTCTGGTGGCTGGTGCTGGTGCTGGTTTTCTGGGTGGCTGGTTCTCCTGTGTTGTCTGTCTGTGGTTCTGCATGGTTATCTGTGTTCTGTACTACTGGGGTGCTCAGGGGCTGGCTGTTCAGGGGTCTTGTTCAGGTTTCTGCTGGTGGCTGTTGTTGCTGGTCTGTCTGGGGGCTTGGCCTGGTTCTGGCTGGTCCTGTGCCTGTTTCTGCTGCTTTTTCTGCTGTTCTGCCTGCTGCCCTTTTTTCTGGGTCTTTCTGTGGGGTGGGGCTGGCAGCTGTGTTCTGGCTGGGGGCATTTTTCTGGTTTCTGCTGTGGTTCGGGGCTGGTCTGTTTCTGGTCTGGGTCCTGTGGGCTGTCTGTTTCTGTGTCTGGAGGGGGGGGGGGGGGGGGGGGGGGGGGGTGGGGGGGGGGGGCGGGGGGGGGGGGGGGGGCCTGTGGGGGGGGGGGGGGGGGGGGGGGGGGGGGGGGGGGGGGGGGGGGGGGGGGGGGGGAGGGGGGGGGGGGGGGGGGGGGGGGGGGGGGGGGGGGGGGGGGCTGGCTGGTTCTGGGGTTCTGGCTGGTGCTGCTGTTCTGTTCTTGTGGGGTCTGGGGCTGCTGGGCTGGTTCTTCTGGGGTGTGGCTGCTGCTGGGGTTCTGGTGCATGCTTGAGGGTGTGCTGGCTGGGCTGGCTGGTTCTGAGGGGGGTGCTCTGGGGTTTCGTGCCTGGCCTCTTGGTGGGGTCCTGGCTGCTGGCCGTGGGGTTCTGCTGTCAGTTTTCTGGGCTTGGGTGGGCTGGTTCTGTGGGGTCCTAGTGGTTTTCTTCTGTCCTGGTTCTTCTGTGGTGTTCTGGGGGCTGGCTGGCTGGGTCTGGCTGTCTGTCTGGATTGTCTGGCTGGGTTCTGGTTCTGTGCATTGTCTGTGTGGCTGGGTTTCTGGGTCTGTTGGGGGTGGGCTGGTCTGGTGGTCTTGCTTCTGGGATCTGGTCTGGTCTGGGCTTCTTTCTTGTCTAGCTGTCTGTTCCCTGGGTGTTCTGCTGTGTTTCTGGCTGGTTTCTGGGCTGGCTGGTGTCTGTTTCTGGCTGGGGGGGGTGGTTCTGGCTGCTGGGTTCTGTTCTGGGGGGTGTGGTTTTCGGTGGTCTGCTGGTTCTGGTTTTTCTGGCTGGGTGTGGCTGCTGGGCTGCTGGGCCTGGGGCTGCTGGGGTTCCTGTTCTGTCTGCTGCTGGTCTGCTACTTTCTGATCTGGCTGCTGGTCTGTCTGGGTGGTTTTCTTCTGAACTGGGTCTGGTCTGGGGTCTGGCATGGTTCTTTTCAGTCTGTTCTGGGGTTCTTGGGGTCTGTTCTGGTCTGTTTGCTGGGTTCTGCTGTGTTCTGCTTTCTGTCCAGCTGTCTTCTGTTTCTGGGGGTTTCTGTGTCTACTGCTCTGTCTGTGTGCTGGTGGACTGGGGCTGCTCTTCTGTTATCATTCTGGCTGCTCTGTCTGTCTTGGTTTCTTCTCTGTCTGGCTGGTTTCTGCTGTTCTGGTTTCTGTCTGGTCTGGTCTGGTGTGGCTTTCTTTTTCTGGTCTGTCTGGTTTCTGGGCTGGGGCTTGGCTTGTTCTGGGCTGGTTCTGGTGGTATGTTTCTGCTGTGTCTGGTCTGTGTGCTGGTCTGGGTCTAGCTGTTCTGGGTTTCAGTTCTGCTTCTTCGGGGTGCTGTGGGCTGGTTTCTGTTCTGTGCTGTTCCTGTGTTCTTTTCTGCCTTCTGGTCTGGGGTTCTGCCTGGCTGGGGGCTGTTGAGTCTGGTTCTGTTCTGCTGTGGGGGTTTCTTTCTACTGTCTTGTGGCAGTTTCTGCTGTTGTTCTGCCTGGGCTGGTCTGCTGGGGCTGCTGTCAGGGGGTTTTCTGTCTGTTCTTGGTGTCTGGGGGGGGTGCTGGGGTTCTGGCTGGGCTGGTTCCTGGTGTCTGTCTGTCTGCTGTGGGGGCTGTTCAGGGGCTGTTTCTGGTCTGTGGTGGCTGGGTTCTGCTGGTTTCTTTCTTGGGTCTCTGTCCTGGCCTCTTTTCTGGCTGGCTGGTGCTGGCTGCTGTTTCTGTGTGCTGGGGGGCTGCTGTGTCTAGTGGGGTCTTGTCTGCTGGGTCTGCTTCTTTTCACTGCTGGGGTTGTCTTGGGCTGTCTTTAGGTCTTGGCTGTCAATTTTTTCTGGCTGCCTTTGTTCTTCTGCTGTTTCTGTTTTCTGGTCTGTCGCTCTGTTCTGGAGTTTTCTCTGGGGGGGGGGGGGCTAGGCTGCATTTTTTCTGTGGGGGTTCTGGGATCAGTTTCTGTGCTGGGTCCTGGTTTCTACTTTTTTCTTCTGACTGTCCTGGTCTGGCTGGCTGGGCTGCTGCTGTTCTGGTTTCTGTTCTGTTTTTCGGTCTGTGGGCCTGGCTTGGTTCTAGGGCTGGGCTTGGGTCTGGGCTCTGCTGGGGCTGCTGTCTGTCTGGGGGTCTGTCCTGGGGTGTCCTGGCTGCTGGTTCTTCTGTTCTGTTCTGGCTGCTGGGTCTGTCTGTGCTGGTGGGGGTTTCTGGAGGCTGTCTGTGGGGGCTGCTGGGCTGATTCTGCTGGCCCCCCCCCCCCCCCCCTGTCTGCTGTCTGGCTGCTGGGGGGCTCCCCTGGCTGTGCTGTACTGTTCTTTCTTCTGGGTTTCTGGCTGATTTTTCTTTCTTCGTGGTGGGGGGTCTGGGGCTGTCTGGGTCCTGGTTCTCTGCTGCTGCTGGCTGGGGTGGGCTGGGCTGTGGCTGCTCTGGTTCTGTGGTTCTGGTCCTGTCTGCTGTTTTTGCCTCGGGCTGTTTCTGGTCTGGGTTCTGTTTTTCCTGGGCCATTTTTTCTGTCTGTCTGTAGGTCTTTCCTGGCTTCTGGGGGCTCCTCTGTGGTTCGTTTCTGGTTCTGGCTAGCTTCTGGGTTCTGTCTTGGCTGGGTCTGCTGTCCTGGGTCTGGGGGGTCTGTCTGTTCTTCTGCTGGTCTGGTTCTTGGGTCCTCTGCTGGGGTGGTTCTGTCCTTTTCTGTACTGGCATTTCTTGGGGCCTGCTTCTTTCTGTTTTTTCTGGGTTTCTGTTCTTCTGGTTCTTCTGCTGGGTCTGCTGTTCTGGGGTGGTCTTTTCTGAGCTGTTCTTGGTGGTCTGGCTGTCTGCATTTTTCTGGGTGTTCAGGCTGGGGTCTGCTGCTGGGTCTGCAGTCTGGTTTCTGTGCAGGGTTCTAGTGCCTTTTTTTTTCTGTTCTGGGTCTGGGTGGTTTCTTTCTGGGCTGTCTGGCTGCTGGGGTTTTCTGGTTTTCTGTGGTTTCTGCTGGCCTGCTGGTGTGTGGGGGGCGGTGGTCTGCTGGTTCTGGCTGAGGTCTTGGCTGTTCTGTGCTGTCTGGGTGGGCTGTCTGGCTGTGGGTCTGGTTTTTTTCTGCTTGGGCTGGTTCTGGGGGTCTGCTGTTCAGTGTCTGCTGCTGCCTTGGGGCTGGCTGGCTGCTGCCTGGTCTGTTTCTGGCTGTCTGGTTCGGCTGTTCTGGGTTCTGGCTGTGTTCTGGGACTGTCTTCTTGTGCTGAGGGGCTGGCTCTGGGGTCTGGGGTGGTCTGTCTGGGCTGTTCTGTTCTGGCTGCTGCCTGGGGCTTGTCTGTGCTGTTCTGTCCTGGTGTTGCTGCCTGGGTACACCTTCTGGGGGGCTGTTTCCAGGGCTCTGGGGCTGTCTGGGGTGGAGTGGGGTTCTGGTTCTGGTGTGGGTCTGGCTGGCTGTCTGTGCCTGTCCCTGCTGGTTTCTGGCTGGCTTTCTGTGGCTGTCTGCCTGTCTGTTTCTGCTGGGTCTGTGGGGGGTCTGGGGGTTTCTGTGCTGGTCTGGGGCTGTCTGGGGCCTGCTGTCTGGCTGGCTGGGCTGGGGTGGGCTCTGCTCGCTTGGTGTTTCTGTCTGCTGCATGGGGGGGTCTGTCTGCAGGGGGGTGTCTTTCGCGCTTTTGGGGCTGGTGTGATGGGGCTGGTTCAGGTTTTTTCCTGCTGCTGCTGCTGGTTACTTGTCTGGTGGCTGTGGCATCTGTCTGTCTTCTGGTTGGGCCTGGTGCTGGTCTCTGCTGGGTCGGGGTTCTGCTGGTGGTCTGGGTCTGCTGTTGGGGCGGTGGGGGGTGTTTGGGGCTGGGGGTCTGCTGTCTGGACTTTTGGTCTGTGGGGGGCCCGCTGGGGGGGTGGGCTGGGTTTTCTTGGGGGTGGGGGCTGGGCTGGGGCCCCCCTTGGGGTGGGGGTTTGTGGTTGGCCCGTTGGTTCGTGCTGGTCTGGGTTCTGGGGGTCTGTTCTGGCTGGGTGGTGCGGGGGGCCCCGGGGGGTCTGGGGGTTTTTGGGTGTGGGGGGGCTTCCCGTTTTTCTTCTGGTCTGTGTCTTGTGGCTGGTTTTTGTTGGGGTTTCTGGGGGGGGGGTCTGTGGGGGTGGGGGCGGGGTTTGGGGGGCTGTTTCTGGGCGGGGGGTTTGGGCTGGGTCTTTTTTGTTTGGTGGGGTTTTTGTCTTGCTGGGCTGCTGTCTGCTGGTTTGGGGGGGGGGTCGTGGCTGTTTCTGGCTTTTGGGGGGCGTGGGTGGGTTTTCTGGGGTGTCTGGGCTGGTGGGTTTTTTGGGGTGGGGTCTGGGTGCTTTCTTTCTGGTGGGGTTTTTGGGTTTCGTTTCTGGGGGTGGGCTGTGGGTTTTGCTTGGGTCTGGCTGGGCTGGTTTTTGTTTTTGGTTCTTGTCTGTCCTTGGGGTGTTTGGGTTTTTTCTGGGCTGGGTGCTGTTCTGGGCATGGGGTTCTTGTCTTCTTCTGTCTGTTTCTTTGGTTGGTGGGGGGTTGGTCTGGGCTGCTGGTTTCTGGCTGGGGGTGGGGGCTGGGGGGGGGTTTTTTTGTGGGCTTTTTTGTGGGGTGGGGGGGTCTGTGGTGGGGGGCCCTTTTGGTTTTGGTGTTTGGGGGGTTTGGTTCTGTCTGTCGTTTGGTCTGTTCTGGGGGTTTTCTTTGGGGTTTCGGTTTTCTGGTCTGGGGTGGCGTTGCGCTGGGGGGCTGTTTGGTTGGGGTGGTTGGGGTGTGGTGGCTGCGGTTTGTCTGGGTCTTTGGGTCTTGGGGCTGGGTTTTTGGGGGGGGGTCTGCTGGTTGGGTTCTGTCTGGGGGGTCTGGGTCTGGGGCTTTGCTGTGGTCTGTGGGGGCTGGTGTTCTGGTTCCTGTGGGGGCTTTGGCTGGGGTTTCTTTTTTCTGGGTGCTTGGGGTTTGGGGCTGGGGGTTCTGGGTGTTGGGGCTGTTTCGGGGGGTGGGTGGTTTTGGCGTGGGTTCTTGGGCTGCTTTGGGTTGGGTTTTGGGTCCCGGTTGGGCCCGGTCCTTGTGGGGGGTTCCTTTTCTGTTCTGTGTTTTCTGCTGGGGGTTGGTCGTTGGGTTTTTGGCTGGGGGTTCTGCTTCTGGGTTCTGGGGGGGGTCTGCTGGTGGGGGTGCGTTGTTTTGGGGGTGGTTCTGTGGTTCTTGGGTCCCCCCCGGTGCTGTCTGCTGGCTGGTTTTTGGCTGTGTTGGGGTTTTGGTGGCTGGGCTTGGTCCTTGGGTCTGGCTGTGTGCTGGTTTCCCCGCTGTCTGGGTCTGCTGGGTTTGGTTTGGGGGGGGTCTGGGTTTTGTGTTTTTGGGGTCTTTTTGGGGCTGGGGTTTTGCGTTCTGGTTTGGTTTTGGGGGTGGCTGGTTGGGTTTCTGGGGGGGTTTTCTGGTTTGGGGGGGGGGCTGCGGGCTGGCTGGGCTGGGGGGGGTTTTTTCTTTCTGGTTTGATCTTGGGGGGGGGTTTTTCTGGGTGTCTGGGGGGTTTTGGGTCTTTTTTCCCGGTTGTCTGGTTTCTTTCTGGCTGTCTTTTTCTGTTCTGGTTCTGGCTGTTTTCCTGGGGGGGGGGCTGCGTGTCTGCGGGTCTGCTTTCTCTGCTTTGGTTTTCTTCTTATTTTTGGGCTTTTTGGCTTTTTGGGCTGGCTGGGTTTGGTTTTGTGGGGGGGGTTTGGGTTGTGGTCCCTTTTGGGGTCTGCTGGGGGTCTGCTTTTGGGGTGGCGTTGGCTGGGGTTGGGGGTGGTGGCTGTTCTTTCTGGGGGCTGGGGTCTGGGGGGCTGTGGGGTGCGGGGCGGGGGTTGGGGATTTTTGGGGGTGGCACTGGCTGGGTTTCTGGTTTTGTCCCGTTTCGGGGGGTTTTTGGCTGGCTGTGGGGGGGGGGGTTTTTTTCTGGGGGTTTGGTCGGAGGTTTTGGGGTGTCTGGGGGGGGGGTGTTTTTTTGGTCCTTCTGTTGGGGGGGTTGGGGGCTGTGTGGGGCTGCTGGGGGTTGGGCTGCTGGCTGGTCTGTTTCTGGTGGGCTGTGTTTCTGGGGGCTGGTCTGGTTTCTTTTGGTGCTGGGGGGGTGTCGTTTGGGTGGGGGGTTTTCCGTTCTTTCTTTGGTCCCGGGGGTTTTTTTGTGGTCTGGGTTTTTTCCCCGGGCCCGGTGGGGGGTTGGGTGCTGGGTGGGTCTGGGGGGGTGTCTGTGCTCTTGTCTGTGGGGGGTCTGGTGGGTTTTTTGTCTGGGGGGGCTGGGGGCTTTGTCTGTGGCTTCTTGGGGCCCCTTTTGGGTTTTCGGTCTGGGGGTCTTTCTGGGTGGCTGGGTGGGTCTGATGTCTGTGTTTTTCTGTGGTCCTTTTGGGCTTGGGGGTGGTTCTTTGGGGCTGGGGTCTGGGTCTGGGGGTTTCTGTGGCTTTGGGGGGTCTTTTGGTTTTTCTGGTTTTGGGGCTGGGGTTTCCCCGGTTTTTTGCTTTTGGGGTTTCCCGTGGGGGGGGCTGCCCATTTTGG
>JAMYXO010005402.1:0-15565 GCA_033310375.1 Conus canariensis
ACCAAACAACCAACAATGCCCTCCTGTGATACTGCCCCCTTTTGTCGGGGCCATTCACCCATGCTTGCCATAATTTCACCACCTTCCCCATCATAGATGGAGACAAACATTTGCTAATTGCTCTCATTTCTTTTGTAGTTAATATACTGCTTTGAGGAAAACAAATATTGATACAGATATTTCCCCTGCAGAATTTATTTCAAAGTGTCTGACTGCTGAAGAAACAACATTAACCCCATTCAGTGCATGGTATTCTCATGAGTGTGGCGGATTTGTAAATAACACAAATTTTTTTTTTTTTTTAAATAGCAGAAGAGGCATGTGGTAAATGAGTTTGATGATATGTTTGCATTTATTCAACTGTCCTTTAGCCCTTTGTTTGGATTTAAAGACAACTATAAGGGCAGGTTCAGTCATTTTCAACACAGCCACCTAACTAGCCTAGAGAAGCAAGTCCTGGTAGCTGGTACTTGGATGATTATTTGGATATACTATGCACTCACCTGGTATTAGCTGTGGCAGGGAATGACAACATGTTTGTGTCATTTATCCAGATTCACCATTTCATCAGAAACAGTTCATCCATAGTTCAGACATGTAAGAGCACAATTTAATATGCACTGTAACATTGGGTTAAGTTCACTTTGTCGAAATGGAAATGATATACTTCTGTTGGATCCCAGTTTGTTTTTTTGTTTCTTTTACCACCAACCATCTTCTGTGGTCAGGAAGCTGGTTGTTATAATGGATTTAGAGGTAGGGTGGTAGGGCAAGCGTAAAGGACATTCGCATTTCCCAATTTTCATGCTGCATCCCCATGTTCATGTCCGTGGTGTGGTTACAGCGTTGTGCCATGATTGTTCACGTGATGTTGGGAAGATGGGACTTTAGTTTGGCCCTAAATGTATTTCCAAGAGGTTAACTCATGATCTGTATAAATATTTTTTTTCAGTTTTTAAGTTGAAAGGATATGGTGGTGATAGAGGTTGACGGAGGTTGTTGTTTTAATTTTCTTTGTTTTATTTTATTTTATTTTATTTTTTTTGTATAAGCCTGAATGGTATGGTCATAGAGGTATGAATTTAAATCAAAGCTGTGTGGACAAAAAATACAGATAAGGTAGCACAGATTTTTACACAAGGTATGTGTTGTCTTTTTCCCCCCCCCCTTTATTTTTTATTTTAAAAAAAAAAAAAAAGAAAGGGGGGGGGGGGGGGGCCGTGAACAGACCTTTAACCTGAAAATAAACACAGCGATGGATTTAAAAAAATTTGTAGTATGCATATTTTCTTAAGAGACACTGTTACAGAATATTAGCGTATAATATAGTGTTTGTAAAATAACTGATCAGTTTCTTGGGTGTTGAAAAGGTATGTATTCTGATATAATTGGTCATGGCCTATCACACAGCTGGCCCTCCTGGCCATTTGCCTCAATAATGGAACTTGTAAATCAACTTCATTCATCTGCTTTTCATGTTGGAGAAAATTCTTTTGATCATTGGCCATCTCACTCCTTCTCATTAGTGATGATCCAGTATTTTTTGTTGTTTGCGTTTTATGATGATGTCTTGGTATACAGACACTGAGAGATTGTGATTATTTTGTTTGTTGATTTGATTAATCCCTGTGCTTTTACCACAGTAAATAATTTTAGTAGACCATCACAGTGACCATGATTTCACCCTGTTGAAGAGAAACGTTAGTGATATTTGAAACATTTTTTTATGTGTGAATTTTGAAATATATATCCCAAACTGATGGCTGCATAGGCAGAGGATGGAAATACAGACTTTCTGCCCTCTCTGTCATATACTTTTTAAACTGGAAAGAGAAAAAGAAATGCAGTAAAACAACTTTGAAAGCAAAGCACTCAAAAATAATCCAGACTCTGCAATTTTATTTTCAGTTTGTATGTTTGGAAGGCTTCTATGCCCCAGTTCTCATTAAAGGTTTTGTAAATAATTGTGTACTCGGAATACAGTTAAAATGGAAGTTACGTTTTTTTCTTTTAAATTGAAACCTTGTTTTTCTTGATCTTTGAAGTTGTTGCTTCCTGTCTTCTATATAGCTGTTGTTCTAGACTTGGTGTTGTTCTGTTCCTCTGCAAAAGAGAAGAACCATCACTCCGTGCATGAAAAAATGGTCAAAGACATTTGTACAAATTAAAGCAAAAATGTTTGTGCTGTTGAGGGTAGATAACTGTCTCTGTCAGTGGATTAGAGAATCACAGATCTCATGTGGACTGAAGGAGGGAAACATTCATAAACACGTCAGGGTTGTATGATAATATTTTGCCTTTTACTTTTTTTCTGTTTTCTTTTTGTTAAGTTTTGTTGAAAACAAACATGGTTCAAGGGTTATGAAATGGCAGTTTACTTGCACTGTAACAACACAATTTATGCTCTCTTCTACAATCCCTGCCCCCTTTATGCTCACTCCCCTCCGCCCGACCTCCCATAGTCCCAAGATCTGCTGAATATGGAATAAATAGCAGCCAGAGGTAACCATTGACCAGGCTCTTGCCATTTTTTTTTTTTTTTTTTTTTTTTTATACCTGAATCAGATTGAGGTACATACTTAGTGCACTCCCAGTCTTCTGTAGGAAGACCAGGCAGACGTTATTGTTAATGGTATTGACACTTGAGTTAAAACCTCAAAACAGAAAGGTGTACACCAACATTCTGTAAATGAATGCAATGCCATGTATTTTTTTTATTTTTTTTATTTTTATTTTTTTTTGTGACATACTGTGCAATGATGGTTGTCAGGTGCGAGACTGAAGATGTCCCCTCTGATGATTTTGAAGAGGGAAGAAAAAAGTGAGGGTTCCCCCACCCCCAGCCCCCCCCCTTTTTTTTTATATATATATATATATAATTAAGAATGTTTGTTTGAAAGGTAATTTTGGCTCCCAATACACACGCATGCATGCATGCTTCCTTACAGCTTTTAAGATTACTTTTTGCTGCTAGTCAAGAAACTACAACTTCTTTTGTGTCAAGTAAACAGAAAGCAGTCATGCAGGCATTCATGGAAAATCACCAGCTTAAGATTATCCCTCCAAAGTATCAGACTGTCAAGCCCCCCTGGTCTGGTGAGAACTGATTTGCGTATAGTAGTGTATAAAGTAATTGTAGTGTCTTCGTTTGCCTGACGGTTTTATGTGCATTGTCAAGCTTGTGCATTAGTATTGCAGAGTTGCTTGCACATGTTTTGGATGTGTTCACCACATAAAAGGTGTTCAAGTTAGTGTGCAATGTGTTGTTGATGATAAAGCCAGTTGGTAAGTAAGATCTTGGTTTTGCTTCGCTTCATTGTTGATTGCTTTTTTTTGTTTTGTTTTTTTGTGTTAAATTCTTACGACTGTTTACAAGTCAGCTACCTTGTATGGTCCACTATGTTATTTCAATTGCAATATAAATAAAAGTTTGTTTTGTGGCTTTGTATCTGTTGAATTGCAGAGGTTTTTTTTGTTGTTGTTTTGTTGCCTGTAACTGGCCTTCTTTGTTGTGCATGTGCTTAGATTTTATGTTTCTGTAAATCAGTGATGTGTGAAAGGCATGTATGATGATTTTAATCTCAGTTTGTTCATATACAATGCACACCACAAATCATGATGATAAAATGATCTGAAGCCTGGTCTGCCCAACCCAACATTGGACTAATAAAAAAAAAAAAGGTGATGATATGAACACCATGAAGAGCGTTGTTATTAACATTTTTTCTTTGCCAACTGTTGATATTTTTTTTAAATGACAGTTTTTTTTTTCTCTGTTGATACAAAGTAGCATTAAGAAACAGGATCATTGTTTCCATTTTAGTTTGAATGTGGGTTTAGGGATCAATGGTTCTACAAAGAAAATGTTTTGTCAGTAGTTTATTTTATTTTTTTTTTTCTTTCTGTGTCCCCCCACCCTTCCCCCTTTTTGTGTGTGTGTGAGGGTCGAGTGGGAGGCATGCATAATGCATGAGCATATATCTCAGTATGAACATGCTTGGGTATATAATATCCATGTTGTGGGTTTGGATGAAGTTAATTACATAAACTTTGTCTTTTAACCAGTCCTAGAAGAAAAGAAAATGGAAAAAAAAGAAATGCGCATATAGGGTTTTGTCATCTTTATGTTGTCTTGGTCATTCTGTCTTTTTTTGTTTGTTTTTTCTCTCCTTCTCTAACTCCCTCTCCCTCCCTCGACTCCACACCTCCCTCTCTTCCTTCTGATGTGAACATGATATATATTTTTGTTTACACAGGAAAAGAGTGTTACAGTCTGCCTGTGTCTGCCATTCTTCAATCAGATGCAGTAATGTAGCGGTTGAGATGGGCACTTTCTCATTATCTCTATCTCTCTCTCTATTTCATTAAAAAAATTTTTTTTATCTCCTTCTTAGTTTTCTTAGCTGAAGTACAGAGAGGTCTGATGTCGTTCATGGAAAAGAGAGCTGTGATGATTTAGAGATTTAACTCGATAAAGAGAGATGCCAGCTAGAAGTCCTTTCTGTTTGACAGTCTTCATATCACTAATGTTGTAGCTTAATTTTACATAGAATATTATGGTGTAATCGTCCCCCCCCCCCTCTCTCTCTCTCCTCTCTCTCTCTCTCTCTCTCTTCCTCTCTCTCTCTCTCTCTCTCTCTCTCCCCCTGCCCCGCCCCCCTCTGAGCCAGACTTCCTAGTTCAGTGAATTAAATGTGTGTGAATTTCTTTCCGGACTGCAGATCATAAATGTGTACAGAACAAGTTCACCGTCAGATATTTCAGTCTGACAGTTTGTGTGTCTCTAAACTATAGGCACATGTTCTTATTGCATAAATTGGTATTTTTAGCCTCTCTGATGATACCATTTGCATAAAAGTGGTCACTTTGGTGTCATTGATTTGTGTTAAAAAGTGGAAATTAATAGAAAACTGGTATCTAGCTGCATAGCTTTACTGTGGTGAAAGGGCAGACTTGTGCAACATAGTCTGCTTATTTGTATATTATTTAAAGGATTTTTTTTTCTTCTCTATTTTGGCAGTGTTTGAACTGATACTTGTCAGCACTGTTTGAGAGAGAGCAGAGAGAGAGATAAAAATACCATTTAGAGAAATGATGCAGGGAAGTAATTTAAAAGAAATATGCTTTACTTGATGGGCTCTGTCTGGTAACAACGCCTGATATTGTTTGCTTTTGTTTCATGATGTCAGTGCTGATCAGCTTGGATTATACATAACTGTACGAATTGGTGATTTTATCACCAAACACATCTTTCTTGTTGTTCAGTGTTATCTCTTTGATGTAAAATATGATAGATTCACTCAGAAACTGTGTTCATTTCCACTTTCCCCACCCCGCGATTTGGTGCAATGGATGTCAGTCAGTACAGGCTTCCCAAAATTTATGGGATTCTGCATTACCCCTCCTACACAGCCCCTTCTTAGACCCCCAACTCCCCTCTGGCCTTGGGGGGGCAGAAAAACCAGATCACTCAAACATTTTTGAGATGGAGACTTCTGTGGTTGTTTGATTTTGATCGGTTTGTTTTACTTATTATCGTGAATCGTTTGCCAGCTTTCAGTAAATAACTAGCACATTGGCTATCCTGTTAACACTAATATTTGCTTTGGGAGATGTTTAAGTGACCACTGCCGTACACTGACTATTCTACAGTATCCTTGTTCTAAACTATAAATGGTGACATAGTGGTGCATTCTACTGCCCAATAAAAGAAAGATGAATTTTTTTTTTTTCTTCTTTTTTTGTTTAAAACATTCACTATAAACAATTACTGGGCCCGTTTGCTGTGTGTCACCCAATGCCTGTTGAAGTCTGTAAACAGATACAGCACACTCCGTATCTTATGCAGACTGGTAGACATTGTTCTGTTTTAGTCAGGGGTGGATTGTCTCACTTACACATAAGCGTGCACTGTACTTAATGTTATCATGTGTCAGAGATTCAAAGAAGCAAGATGTTTTCCGGATAGGGAAATTCTTGGTGCTTTTTTTTTTTATTTTTTTTTTTAAAGTTTGTTGCTTATAAAGAGAAACACATATATTGTGCCAGTTATTATTACTGAGTTGGTTGGAAATTGTTTGCTTTTTCTTTTACCAAAATGCTGTGCGTCATTTTTAATTTTTCTTTCCATGTCTTATGGAGTTTTTGATGCCCTACATATTCTGACTTATACTTGTAGATTTTGTCTCACCCATTAACACAAAACACACACTTCTTACCTGCACACGTAAATGCGCACACTTACATGTGCGCATGTATTCACATGCGCGTGCATGCACATGCACACACACACACACACACACACACACACACACACACACACACACACACACACACTAGCAAACACACACACACACACACACACACACACACACACACACTAGCAAATTGAATTGATGTTATGTAGGCGACTTGGTAGACATTTCTAGTACTGTTGCTTAGACTATGTAAGAGAAAAGAGTGAGTTGAGTACAGAAAATTTTCTTGTAATTATTTTTCAGGTTGTTGGTGAAAACAGAATCAAAAACACATAACAGATGCATTCTTTTCTTTTTTTTTTTTTTTTTTTTTTTTTGAAAATCAATCTTTCAATGCTGATTTTATTGTTTTGAACAGTATGCTTACTTTTTACTTAACAACGTCTGCCAGAAGCATGTTTTCTGCGTTAATAACAATCAAGGAGCGATGAGCTATTACTGATCTTATGTAATTGAAACTTCATTGGTAAAAAGTATAAATGGAGTATTTTTTAATGGTTTTATAAATTTGTGGACAACAGCTGCATGGTATATGTTTCAGAAGGGTCATTCAATTTAAAGAAAAAAAAGAAACACACAAAAAAGAACAAATATATAATGTATAATGTGTGTGTGTGTGTATATATATAATATATATATATATATAAGATATATATATGTATACATGTGTGTGTAGGTAAGTATTTTATTAGATGAACATGGCAAACACAGATCAACGAGAGAAAGAGACTTGTTACAAATATGTTGCATTGTCAGTGTAAGCAAATCTATAAAAGCAGATCTTATGAAACAGAAGCGACAGGGACCAAAACTTGCTCTTATGTTAACATTTATGAATGAATTCTGAGAAGGAAGTTTACATAATTTGTGCTGCTATGTTTGGCTCATGTGCAAGAGACGGGGAAAGAGAGGGAGAGCAGAATTCTCTGATGATTCTTTAAAGATAATATAGATATGGGCCAGCAACTGAATAATTATGTGCACAGGAAAACAATTCATGCTGTGACCAAATTTAGATGAAAAATGCTCTTAAGTATTACTTTGCACACAAATCATGAACATGAGTTAGATTGTTCGATCAAATACTGCCAAGAGACGCAAACCAAGCCTCTTTAAGGATGCATAAAACTCTGTGCTTATTTTAAAAGAAATTGTCTTTGTACCTGCCATGGATTTTTGGCACTGTCTATCAAGACCATGACCGTGCTGGGAAACACTTCTTTGGGAAGTTCAAATGTTGGAGGATTGAGAGCCCATATTGCAGACCAGAAAGAATATAGTTCACTTCAGTTACATTTTGTTACATGCGGACTGCTGTTTGTAGTGGTTTCCTCGTGATCAGTTCATTGGTCATACCCACAGCATTTCTTTTGAGGTCTCATTCTGCTCATCCATTTGACTGGTCATCATCCTAACTCCCCTTCTACTGTCTTGAAGCGACAGCTCTTTTAATGCCCCTGTTCTCTGTTTCTCTTTCTCGTGTTTCCATTTTCTGCTTTCTTCTTTTGGATTCATTTGCTTGTCTGTTGTGGCAGTTTTCCCTGAAACCCCTTCTCATTGAACATCGGCTTTTTCAGTTAAATGTCTAACTGAGACGACAGAAATGATGATCAGTATTGTAGCATTGCCATGGCAAAAATGCATCCCAAAATATGCTGTTTTTCTTCTTCACAATTTGGGTTAAGATTGGTCTGATATTACCTCGTGTTGAATTATCGACCCATTACGTGAATTGGCTTTGTGCAGAGTAACAGGGAGAATGAATGAACAGTAGAAACCCAGCTAGGAAGAGAAGAGAAGAGTGATTACTGTCTCAGAGGGTTTCAAAAGCTTTGTAAGTCCGTTAAAAAGAAAAAGGCAAAAAAAATCCAAAAGGGGACAAAAGAAAAAAAACCCCAAAAAAATAAACAAACAAAAAAAACCCTTATGTTTTTAAGTCTCAAACATGAATTTCTTTCCGAAATGCACGTGATTGCAGATATTTAACATCATCCAGGTATGAATGCTTACCGGGAAAAGCACATGATAGCAGGGATTTTCCAATGATGGCTCTTGTCCAAGTGGTGTTTGAAAAACTGCATTCGACACCTGCATCAAGTTAGATGGCGTAACCAATCATGGTAATATAATGCGCCAGTGGAGAAAAAAGTGAGGAGAGAAAAAAAGTTTCTGCTAGTGATGATTTGTGCAAACAAGAGACGGGGTTTAAAGTGCTCAGTTGTCTCCCGTGCTTAGTGTTTCTTTGTTAGGCTATTCCAGTCTCTAAAAGTTTGTGGAAGGAAACGTATGTCATGCAGAAGGACCAGATGATCAGAATGTAAAGTCCCGATAAGGTGGACAGACCATTGATTGAAGAATAGGCTGACACAGAGTAGGGATGCATGGGAAAATTAGCCCTGAAATGCTGTTACAGATTGAATTATATAAGTTATATATTAAGTGCTAAACTGTCCTCACATTGTAGAGCCCCCCAAAAAGAAGTGTTTTTCAGAACTTTCATGATGATTGTCCAGGACAAGAACAGAGCCACCTTGTTAGGCATGATCCTTTGTGAGGTTTTTTAATCGTAGCCAAGCAGAGGCCGTCTTCCCCCCCCCCCCCCCCCACCTCACTCCACTCTCCTCTTCCCCCCACTCCATCCTCCCCACTCGCATCACAAGGGACAGTTTTACATGTACGGTTGTAGCAAAGCCTCAAAATTTTAAATTGTTTGAAACACAACTCCTGAAATTTTTGTTGCAAATTTGAAATCTCTGTAAAAATTTTTAATGGGGATTTGCCTTTAAAAAATCTGTTCTCTGTATTTTTTAAATATAAAAGTATAGTGTCTAATTTGTGGAACCGTGAAATGTCACTTTCTAATTATGGGAATTTTTTTAACAGTAAAATGGTGGATTTGAAACAGTTTGAAAAAAATCCAATATTTCCAAGAGGGCAAATTCCAAAATTTAAAAATATTTTAGTTTTGTTTTGACCAGGCCATTTGAAAGTAGGAAAAAAGGGAATATTGTATATTTCAACTTTTGTTTATGAAGATGTGTGGAGAGAGAGGGGTGAGTGTTAACACACCTGCGCGCGTTTGCAGGCGTGCATGGGGCGGGGTGTGTTTGTGTGTTGTGTGTGTCCATTGAATGTCCAAACACATTGTTGATTTTTGACAACCAAAAAACAAAACACAAAGAATGAAGACTAAGTGTGTGTGTAAAAAATGCACGCGGCTGTAACCCCAGGCCTAATAATTAATTTTGTAAAAGTTTATTTCCCTCAAACGTGACATCATTCTCAGGAGGTATGTCTACTGGGCCCCACTTCCATCATTCCCACTTGACACAGCAGATCCTATTTTTTATGCTCAATATGATATACAGATGTATGGTTATAGAAGAAAGAAGGTAACTGCCCCTCAAAAAAAACAAAGGATTGATTGAAGACACAAGTTATCAAATGAAGTTAAATAGTTTATTCAGAGTTTCTGGCAGACGTTGAAAGCTGAATTTGAAATTCACAGCTGACAGGGTACCTGAGTGTGGGGTGTGTGGGGTGTGGTGTGTGTGTGTGTGTGTGTGTGTGTGTGTTGTGGTCCAGTGTTCTTCGACTTGGATTCATTCTATGTTGGTGTCATCAGATTCACTTTTTACAAGCTGGCTATTGTTTAGTTTATTTCTTCATGTCTTCCCACACGTCCCTTCCATCTTATTGCTGCATGGAATATACTTCTGTTATACTTGTAGCTTACCTTAAATGGTTTTTAAAATCGACAGGACTCAGATTTGTTCTATGGAATCGACTTTTTAACTTTATTTCTTTATATCTTGGAAAATAGAGTGAATCAAGTGTTTTGCTTATAATAAAGTTCAAGCCTGTCTCGTATTGTTAGATTTACCAGAACACACCATAACTGTCTCGCGGGCGTTTCAAGCCCATAGACTTGGTATTATGTTTGGTTTACCCCTCTTTATAATGTGTGTGCATGGCTGTGTGTTTTGTGTGTGTGTTTTGTGTGTGTGTGTTGTGTGTGTGTGTTGTGTGGTGCGTGCGTGAGTTGAGGACAAGTGTGTTAGCTTTAAATTTGGGAAACCAGGAAGAAAGAGGAGAACAAACGAAAAATACAAAGTGCCTTTGTTTTAGTGTGGGGGCGAAGAGCCAGTTTGCCGTCTTGCCCAGTTACTTCCCACCTCGACACTCTCTTCTTCGCACTGCTTCTTGTACAGCTGTAAAATGTTGGCTTGTCGTTGAGTCGTTTCATTGTTGTTTGATGGATTCGGGGTTTTTATCAAAGAATTGACCATCATCCTGATCGCTCATAACTTTCAACTGCATGCCATACCCTTTTTCCTTCACTTTCTCTGTTTCTCATTCCCCATTGTCCTAAATCGCCCCATGTTTTGCCCCCATGTATGTGTGCCAATTGGGCGCACGCCCATTTCACATGCACACCTTTACTCTCACTCACTCACATTCTACTTGCCTTGATGAAAGAAATGAATCTCTTCCATGAGTCTGGTGGCAGTGGTACAAACTATATTCATCGTGACCTAAAATGTCTCCAATGACATGATTTTGCAAAACTGTTCGGTCATTCATTCATCAATATCAAGTGCCTTTATTCCCCATATCTATTACTATTATTATGTGGGAAATAAAAAATAGATGCCGATTTCATTTATTTCCCCTTTTTTAAGTCGTGTCTGAAGTTTGATAGAACCAAAATTTCCTGTCTACAAAGCAGAAAGAAGAATTGAATGAACAGGTAATAATACATGCAGAGACTTGTGATCGATTCATAGCATCCCAAGAGATGCATCTTTAAATGGTCAGAGAACATACCTTTGAAAGATTTTGGTTTAAAATGATCAGATTTGCCACAGGTGCAGCGGGGGTTCTAGTGAAAAATCAAATAAAGTGGCCACATGGCTTAGAATGTTTAAGTTGTTTTGTCTTATCCCTTCGTCCTGTACATCATCATCACTGAGACTTTCCAGTTTGTTAAAAGTCTGATGCAGGCACTAAGCCCAGTCCTCCATGTGAAATTTTTTACACAGTCTAATAGGTAATTTGTTATAAACAATCTGTTGATCTCTGTTTTAAATTGACAGAAAGATGGCTTTAACAGATCTCATCTATGGGATGTTTTTAGAATCTCTCTCTTTCTCTTTTTTAATTAACACTCTAAAAAAATTTGCTAGTACAAACTAGTTTTCAATAACAAAAAGCTCAGTTAGCTCAGGTGAATACTCCGAGGTGCATCAAAGTGTTCATAGATTTGGAAAAAAAGATTGAGACATGTCCCCCTCCTAACGGGAAGGTTTTGGGAAAACTTTGGGTTGTGGATTAAATTTGTCCCTTAACCCAAATGAAAAGTGAACGTAGAGCTGGAAAAAATGGTGAAGTCATGTCTGCCTTACAGACCGGAAGTTATGGCATGCTTTGGATTGTGAATTAGAATGTTTGTCCGTTTATCTACTTTGACCCATTTTCCCTTCTTCCTCCTCTTTTTCAACATAGCTTTAACACACGTCAAGCCCTTTTTGTGTTGTTTTTCTTCCTTTTTAAAAAAAAAAAAAAAAAAAATGTTATCCCATCACATATCCCAAACTGTTTTTTTGCGATGATGCGGAAAACCGAGTACTACAACAACCAGTTTGCTTGTTGAAGCAGTTTTTTACGAGACTTTTTTGTCTGCTGCTTTGTTGGATGCCATGATATTTTTTGCCCTGACTTCATTGTTTTTTTTGTTTTTTGTTATTTTTTTAAAATTTTTTTTTTTGTTTTTTGACTTTTGTTTTTCATTACTAAAAATAATCTAATTGGTGTCCTTTACTCTCCCCAACCAAATTTAGTTTTACTGGTGAATCGCAAAATGTACCAGGAAAAAAAAATCTTAACAGCCCACGAGGAAAAGCTTTTTTTTTTTAAAAGCGAAACTTGTACGTAAAAGGGTATGTAATGTGTATACTTGTAAATTGTGTGCGTAAACCCACTTGTAAATAGCTCTTTTATTCAGGGAAATTTCTCCCCCAAACCCCTCTTTTCCGTCCTTATTCCAAATTTTTTGGGAAATTTTTGCTCTTGCAATTGTGTACCTTTTTATTCCTTTTAATCTATCTATTCCACAACTACAGGGGTTTAAATTTTGAACAAAGCAATGATTGCCAGAATAACCAAAAAAAAAATAATTTTTTAAAAACGAAGATGTTGCTTAATTAAACGGGCTTATTCACACCCTTTTCCTCTTTCTGTTTCACCATGGATTTATTTTTTGGTCAATTACCCCGTACAGCTTCAGATTTTTTCATTATTGCTTTTAAACCCGGCCGGTGGGTTTGGTGTGCCATGTGTATGGGCGGCTGCGGGGGGGGGAAAAAAGAAAAATTTTTTGGGGGTTTTTGCGGGCCCCGTTTTTAAATTTTTAAAAAAAACCCCATTTAATCTAAAAAAAGGCCCCCTCCGTTTAAAGAAAAACACCCGGGGATTAAAAATTTTTTCTCTCCCTTTTCTCATCACCACGTCCCTGCGTGGCTCAAAAGCACTTTAACCAAAAAAGAAAAAGAAAAAAGAAAAGAGGAAAACACTTAAAAAAAAAATCTACAGACATTTTTTTTTTTCCCCTCAGATAACACATTGAAGAAAAGGGGGAAAAAAAACATCAACATTAACGAGAAAAGTGAGGGTTATCTTCATAAAAACGAACACATGCGCATTGCAAAAAACCATGAACAATTGTTTCATGTGTGCTTTTAGCGCCCCACACCCCACGCACACAACACCTCGCCGCACAAAAACCACCAAAGCGACGTTTTAAAAGCAATAACTAAAAACATCTGAAGCAATTCACAGGAAAATCATGAACAAAAAAATAAAAATCCGGCTGAACAGAAAAAGGGAAATGAACTAATAACTCCAAAAAAAAATTTAAAAAAAAAAAAAAAATTTTTTTTATATCTAAAACCCCCTTTTTTTTAAAAACCCCCGGGGGGTAGATTTTAACAATAACCAAACCCTCAAACACAACCAATCAACTTATCGGAACAAAAAAAGGGGTTAAAAATCCCTAAAAAAAAGAGTTTTAAAAAATTTTAGACAAAATACAAAGTTTAAAAAAAAAACTATTTATTTTAAAACGTTTTTAAAAAAGCTTTTCCTCATACTTTAAATTTTTTTTCTTAACATGATGCGTTAAGTAAATTAAAATTTGGGGGGGGAGTAAAGGACCCTAAAAAAAAAAAAAAAAAAAAAAAAAAAAAAAAAAAAAAAAAAAAAAAGTACAAAAGGAACAAAAAAAAAAAAAAAATTTTTAAAAAAAAAAAAAAAAAGAATTTTAAAAAATAATGGATCCAACAAGCAGCAGAAAAAAGTTTAAAATTTTTAAAAAATTTTTTTATATATTTTCCCCCCAACCCAAAAAAAAAAATTTCATAATTATATAACATTTTTTTTTTTTTTTAAAAAAAAAAACAACAAAAAACCCCCCTGATTTTTGTTTTAAAAAAAAGGGGGGGAAAAGGGAAAATTGGGCGTTAACGAAAAATTCTTTAAAAAAAAACCAAAAACCCTTAACAGAAGATTCCCCTTTTTTTAAAATTTTGCATTATTTGGGAAAAAAATTTTTTTTTTTTTAAATTGCAGGGGGGAATGTTAAAATTTTTTAAATTTTAAACATTTTTATCACCTTAGATTTTTTTAAAATTTTTTTTTTAAAAAAATTTATTTGGGGGGAAATTTTTTTAAATTAAAAAAAGGGGGAAAAAAATTTTTTAAAACCCCAAAAAAATAGTTTTTTCCCCTTTTTTTTTAAAAAAAGTAACAATTTTTAATAAAAATTACCTATTAGAAAAAAAAATTTTAATAGGAAAGGTTTTTTTTCTAAAAAATTTTTTAAAAAGAAATTTATAATTTTTGGGGATAAAAAAAAAAAGGGGGGGGGGGGGGGTTTTTTATTTTTTGAAAAAATTTTGTGAAATGTGGAAATTGTATGTAAAAATTTTAAAATTTATGGTTTTGAATTAAAGTGGTTTGGATTATGAAAGATAATTTTGGGTTTAAAATTTTTTTTTAATGTTTTTTGGGGGAAAATAATTGGGTTTTAAAATAAAAAAAATTGAAGGATTTTTTTTTCCCAATTAAAAAGAAAATAAAGGGAAAAAAAACATTTTTTGGTAATTTAAAAAAATTTTGAAATCATTATTAAATTTTAAGGTCCAAAATTTTTTTGTACCATGAAATTTTAAAATTCCCATTTTTTTAAAAAAATGTTATAGGGGGAAAGGGTGAATGGAGTGGGGGGATTGGCCCAACATCCAACCAGGGGGCAAGGGGGCAATGGGGAAGGAAAAAAAAAGGAAAGGGAAAAAAGGAGGCTATTAAAAGATGGGGATGGGAAATGTTTTTTTTTATAAACCCAGAACCATCAAAAACAATGAAACGACTCAACACAAACCCAAAACGTTTCTACAGCTTACAAAACCAGTGCGAAGAAGAAGTGTCGAGGGGGAAGTAACGGGGCAAGACGCAAAATGGCTCCGCACCACACTAAAACAAAGGGACTTTGTATCTTCGTTTGTCTCTCTCTTTTTTCCATGGTACAAATTTAAAGCTAACACAACTTTTCCCAAATCACGCACGCACACACACACACCCCAAAAACACACACACACACACACACACACACAAAACACAAACCCCCCACAGCCATGGGACACACATTTTAAAGAGAGTAAACCAGCATAATCCAGTCTTGACTCCGAAAGCCCGGGCACAGTCCCATGGGGTGTTCGGTAAATCTAAAAATACAACACTTGAACATTTTTAAAGCATAACCTGATTCACTCTATTTCCCAAAATAAAAAGAAATAAAGTTAAAAAGTCGATTCCTAGAAAAAATCTGAGTCACTTCGATTAAAAACCCCTGAAGGGAAGCTACAAGTATAACAAAAGTACTTTCCACAGCAATAAGAAGGAAGGGGCTTGGGGGAAAACATGAAGAAATAAACAACAAAAGCCAGCTTAAAAAAATAATCTGTGACACCAAAAAAACTGAATCCCAAATCAAAAACACCTGGGCCACAACACACACCACACACACACACACACACACACACACCAAAAACCCCACACACTCAGGGACCCGTCAGCTGTGAATTTCAAATTCAGCTTCAAAAGCCCAAACTCGAAAAAACTATTTAACTTTTTATAAACTTGTGCTTCAATCAAACCTTTGTTTTTTTTGAGGGCGTTTTCCTTCATTTTTCTATAACCTACATTGTTTCATATTGAGCATAACAATAGACGCTGTGTCCAAGTGGGGGGAA
>JAMYXO010005403.1:0-15560 GCA_033310375.1 Conus canariensis
CCCCAAGACTGTCACGACAGGAGACTCCCCCTTTGACAACAGACCACGGGACGGTGGAAACATCGACCCCGCTGCTCCCAACGCGAAATTTTAGCAATGAAACCCCGTTTTCTCAAAAACAAAAAAAAAAGAAAGAAAAAAAAAAGACGGGCGTAACAGTGTGGCATTTAGGGAAACCTTTAAAGCTTTAATAACTGTTACATTTTCCTTTGCTAAAATGCAGGGAAAATGGTAGTACGGGTCCATTTTTTTGCGTTCAGGATGCGCGAACTACGTTAACATGTGTTTTTAAACCTGATCCCTTTGAAATAACTTCTGTCTTAGTTTCCATCGTTTGGGAAAAGGGACTGAGCCCCGCCCAAAAAGTTGAGATTTTAAAAGTTTTGTGGGGGCCGGAATAGCTCCGTGGTTGAGCCCCGGATCGTTTTTTGGGGGTTGGGCAGGCTCAAATTTCTCCCCCGGGGCCCTTTTCCCGGTACAGGGGGTTTTTTCCCCCTCGGATTTTAACATTGGTTCTGCTCAAACCCCCTCAGTCCTTCGAATGAGGACTAAAAAACCGGGGTTTTCCGTGTGTAAAACCGCACGCTTTAATATCTTGCACACACTTTTAAAAATCTCATCAAAACTTTTGGAAGAAAAGGGGCCCAGTTTAGCCTTTGGTATGGATGACACTTTTACACATACCCATGAAAACCTTCCCCGAAGATGGAGTATGGTTTCCCTTTTTAATGGAAAGGGATAAAAAAAAAACCGGCCCAAACAAAAACAAAACTCCACTCCCTTTTTTTTGGTAGAGGGGAAAAAAATTTCCTTGCCTGTCTCCCCCCCCAGGGAGGGGCAGCGGGAGTGTCAGCCGGGCTTTAGGGCAAAAAAAAAAAAAAAGAAAAAAAAAAATGCTTTTGCTTTTAATGGGTGGTAATGAATAAGGCCCTTATTGTTTTCCCACCGATTTTCCCCTCTTCAAAAGCATTTCAAAGTTTTTTGTTTAAATAGCTGTCTTTGTGGGTTTTGGCTGTCCGCTGGATAAAAAAACTTTGTCAACGGATTTTTTTTCTTCTTTTTTTTTTTTATCCCCCAACCCTCAGCCCCCGAGGCAATCGAGCCGTGTACCCCATGGGTTTTTCAAAAAAGGTGCTACGCCCAAATACAGATCCCCCATCCCCCCCCCCCACCTCCCCCCCCGGCCCCTCCCTAAAATATCTACCCGAAAAAATGCTGAAGCAAAAAATCTTTTTTTTTTTAAGCAGTGTTTTTTTAAAACAAATGTGTCTTTTTTTGCAGCGTTCTTTTTCCGGTGGGTAACACCCCCGGGAAAATTGTATAACGGCTATATATTTTCGTGGGGGGATCGCTGATTGTTCCATTCAGCGTTGTAAAAACCCCCCCCCCCCCCCCCCCCCCCCCCCCCCCCCCCCCCCCCCCCCCCCCCCCCCATCCCCCCTTAAATCACCCCCCCCCCCACCCCTTTCGTCTCCCCCAAAGCCCTTTCACAACTAGACAAAATCAGCAGATTTATGCTTTACACCAACTACTTAAAAACAGCCCACTGCCTTTGGGACGAGGGACACACCCACACACACACACACCACACACACAACCCCACACACCACCACACACACCCAAAAAATTGCGCCCGCGCGCGACCTTTTGAAAAAAAATTTTCCGATGATATTTCCCCCCCTCCTCCATCCCACTGTCTGCTTTTTGGCTCCATCAAAAAAATCCTTTGCCAGACAGAAAGAAAGAAAAAAAAACACACACCCCACACCACACACACCACACAACACCAACAAAACCCACGCACGAACGCACGCACGCAGAAACACACAAAGCCCAAGGTTAATCGCGGGACTTTTCGTAGTCATAGAGAGGGGGGATGTTTACGAGTTCCTTTTTACACTGGAAACCCCGGGTTTTCTTCGCTATTTCCCCCCCTCTTTTCTTTCTTTTCACTTCTAACCTCCACACCCCTCCCTTTTCCTCCTCTTTCTGTTCACTTCCAACCCCCACACCACGCCTCTCCTCTCTTTTTCTGTTCATTTTAAACCCCCAAACCCCCCCAAACCCCCCCTTCTTTTCTTTTCCCACTTCTAACCTCCACCCCCCCCCCTCTCCTCTCTCTTTCTGTTCACTTCTAACCCCCACACCCCTACCTCCTCTCTTTTCTGTTCATTCTAACCTCCACCCCCCCACCTTCCTCTTCTTTCTGTTCACTTCTTACCTCCCACCCCAACCTCCCCTCTCTTTTTTTGTTCACTTTAACCTCCACACCCCTCCCTTCTCCTCCCCTTTTTTGTTCACTTCAAACCCTTTCCAAACCCCCCTACCTCTCCTCTCTCTTTTGTTCACTTCAAACCTCCCACCCCCACCTCTCCCGCTCTCTTTCTGTTAAATTCAAAAACCTCCACCCCCACCTCTCCCCCACTTTTTGGCTTCCCCCCCTTCCAAACCTCCACCCCCCGGGCTCTCCCGTCCTTTTTTTATTTCCCAAAACCCTTTCCCACCACCCCCCCCCTCCCCCTTCTTTTCTTTCTGTTCCATTTTTCCCCTCCACACCCCGCCTCTCCTTCTCTTTTTTTCACTTCAAAACCTCCAAAACCCCCCCTCTCCTTCTTTTTCCCATTTCATTTCCCAAACCCCCCAAAAACCCCCCCTTCCCCATCCCTTTATGTTTCCCCAAACTTCAAACCCCCCAAACCCCCCCCTACCCCCTCCCCCTCTCTTTTCTTTTCACTTAAAAACTCCACAACACGCCTTTCCCTCTCTTTTCTGTTCACTTCTAACCTCCACACCCCTACCTCCCCTTTCTCTTTTTTCTTTTCACTTCTAACCTCCACCCCCCTTTCCCTTCCTCTCTCTTTCTTTTAACTTTAATCCATCCCCCCCCAAACCCGCTTTTCTTTTGTTCACTTCTAACCCCCCACACCCCCCCTCTCCCCTCTCTTTCTTTTTCATTTCCCCAACCCCCAAAATACCCCTCCCCGCTCTCTTTCTGTTAAACTTCCAAACCTCCACACCCCGCCTCCCTCTCCCCTTTCTGTTCATTTCCCAACCCTCCACACCCCGCTCTCCTCTCTCTTTCTTTTTCACTTCTAACCTCCAAACCCCCCCTCCCCTCTCTTTTTTCTGTTCATTTCTAACCCCCCAAACACCCCCACCTCTCCGCTCTCTTTCTGTTCACTTCTAACCTCCACCCCCCCCTTTCCTCTCTCTTTTGTTCACTTCCAACCTCCACACCCCGCCTCTCCTCTCTCTTTCTGTTCACTTAAAAACCCTCCACCCCCGGGCCTTTCCCTCTCTCTTTTTTTCCCATTTCCCAAACCTCCACCCCCCGGCCTCCCCCTCTTCTTTCTGTTCACTTCCAACCTCCCCACCCCCTTTGCTCGCCCTTACCTGCATCCACACTCCCCTCCCCCTTCTCTCTCTCACACCTCTTCTCTCCCCTCTCTTCTCCCCTCTCTCTCTCTCTCTTTTCTCTCTCTCTCTCCCTGTGACAACTCTTCAGGGATACAAAATAAACCCAAATTAACCTTGATTAAGCCTCAATTCTCTGGGGACCTTAAAGTAAAATTTAAAAGGGAAAAAAAAAATTTTATGGTTTTTAGAAAAGGGGGACATTTATCAAAAGCAAAAAAAGGGTTTTTTATCGGGAAAAACCAGATTAAAATTGTTAAAAAAGTTAAAAGTTTTTGGGATTTATTTTAAACCCACAAAGCAAATTTTACGACAATGTTTTTAAAAGGGAATATGAAAGGCAAAAGCTAGACCCAAAAAATTATAAAAAATTTTAAAAAACTTTGTGGGTTTGGGAACAAGGGAAATAAAAGTCTTTTTTTTAAAAACTTTTGATGCGAATTTGGGAAACCTATGCTTTTATAGGCAGCAGAAGTCGGGGACAGTTTCTTCTTCTTTTCTGAATTACCTCCCCTTGTTTGCATGCAAACGTTTTTTAAAATGTGCGCCCGGGAAAACCCCCCAAAAACAATGGTATTATGGTTTTTGCTAGGGAAAGGGATCCTTTGTATGTAGATGGTGCAAAAAAAAATCAATACGTTACTGGTTCCAATTGCAAAAGATGTCACTTGATAAGGGCTACCTAAACAAGCATTTTGAAATTTGGAAAAAAACTAAATTATTTCAATGTACTAAAAAATTGGAAAGTACAAACCCCAAAAAGGGGATCTTTGATAAAAAGTTTTTTTGGATACTTATGGTTTTTCTTTTTTTTTGGGTTTAAATTTGGGGGAAAATGAATTTTTTGGGAAAAACTGTTTTTTTCTTTAACTTTTAAAAAAACGCATGATTGTTACAGGCAAAATTTTGGGGAGTAAAATTCTTAATAGTGAAGTATTTTAAAAATTTTCGTTCCCTTTTAAAACCTTTTTGGCGGCCTGGAAATATTTAACTTTATAAAAACAATTCCTAAAATTTTTGCAAAAATGTTCGTGCGATTTTTGGGCTGGAAATTTGTGATTTGAATGTCCCATCAGAGATTTACACCCAAACTCCAAAAACTGTCCCTTTTTTGTTTTTATCAAATGGAGGACGAAATACATTTTTTTTATTGTTTTCCCTCCTATAAAGGGTTTTTGAGATAAATACATTTTTGCCTCATACTAGGGAAAAGTTCAACTGTCATTGCCCTTTTTTACTGCAAAATGGGAAAAAAGGAAAGGGAACTCGTTCTGTAACTTTGTTTTTATTTTTAAGGGACTTTAAAAAGAAAGGGGGAGGAACTGTTATAGTTAACACACAAATTTCCAGCGTAATTTTTAGGGGAAAAACATTTTGTTATTTCCCCCTATTTTCTTTCATTTAAATTTTTAGTAAAAGGGGCCAGGCGCGTGTTTTCCCCTTTACTTTTGTTCTTGACTCATTGCGATAGGTCGGTTTGGGGGTTTGGGCTATTTGAGTTTGGTTTGAGTTTGAGTTTGAGTCTCTCTTCTCTCTCTCTCTCTCCCCTCTCTCCATGTTCCCCCCCCCCCTCTCCCCTCTCTCCGCCTCCCTCCTTCCCTCCCCCCCCCTGTCTCTCTGTCTGTGTTTTCTCTCTCCCACCCACCCCCTATCTCTCTCTCTCTCTGCTTTCTTTCTCCCCCTCTCCTCTCCCTCTCCCCTCTCCCCTTCTCCTCTCTCTCTCTCTCTCTCTCTCTCTCTCTCAAAACCATTCTTCAATATTGTCTTCTGAGCAAACGGGAAAAAAAAGAAAACTAAGACAGAAGGCCACGGTGGAGACGGATGGGGGGGGGGGGGTGGAAGAGGGGTGAGGGTTGCAAGAGGGGGAGGTAGGCATTCCCATGCGCGCGCACAATCGCTCAAACGTAACACGACCAGAAGCGCACCTAATCCCTCCGTTCCGAAAGCACGAACTTCTGTCCTTTCGCAGAACCTGAAAACTCTTTTTTTTTTTTTTTTTTTTTTGGGAGGGGGGTGTCATTAATTAACAATGAGACACACGCGTCTTGACTAGTCAGCAACGAGCGTTTTATCTAAGTCGCCAGAAAAAAAATGTATATATGCATACAAAAATACATATATATATATATATATATATATATTATATATATATTTTATAAGAGAGAGAGAGAGAGAGAGAGACAGAGAGAGGGATACGGGATATATGTAAACGTCTTATTTTCCCTGGAGTGTGAAAATAGCGCGAAGAATATCGAACAAACAACTGCAGCAGCAAGAGGCTGCCCGAAAATTGTTAACGATTTCCTTCCTGCCTTTCAACCTATCACTACCACACTCATCCTGTTTGTATCAAATGTTAAAATTGTGACAGATCCTATTGGGGGGGGGGGGGGGGGGGGGGGTCGAGGGAGGGGTGGGGGAGGGGCAGGGCCCGGGGGGGGGGGGGGGGGGAGAGACAAGCTGATTGAGAGCAGGCTGGGTTCGTCGCTGACTTGCATTCAGGTGACGTACGCCCCCACACCCAGCCGAAGGAGACACCACCCGCAGACGTGCGATTCTTTCGTTTCTGTGTGTGTGTGTGTGTGTGTGTGTGTTTTTGTGTGTGTGGTGTGGTGGGGTGTGTGTGTGTGTGTGTTGTGCGCGCCGCGCGAGCGCGCGCGCGCGCGCGCGCGCGAGTGTGGTGTGTTGTGTGTGTGTGTGTGTGTGTGTGTGTGTGTGTGTGTGTGTTTGTGTGTGTGT
Source organism: Conus canariensis (assembly GCA_033310375.1). Classification (NCBI taxonomy): domain Eukaryota; kingdom Metazoa; phylum Mollusca; class Gastropoda; order Neogastropoda; family Conidae; genus Conus; species Conus canariensis. The sequence goes on from JAMYXO010005403.1 coordinate 6,154, forward strand.
GAGTGTGTGTGTGTGTGTGTGGGGTGTGTGTGTGTGGTGAGTGTGTGTGTGTGTCTCTCTCTCTCCCTCTCTCTCTCTCTTCTTCTCCCCCTCTCTCTCTCTCTCTCTCTCTCCCCTCTCTTACACACACACAGAGGAGAGACGAGAGAGAGAAAGAGAGAGAAAGTGTGTGTGTGTATGTGTGTGTGAGTATGTGTTTGTGCGTCTGTCTGTCTGAGACACAGAGAGAGAAACAAACAGACAGACAGATAGAGACAGACAGACAGACACAGACAGACAGACAAGAGAAGTGGGTGAGGCAGGAGAAAGAAAGGGGAGGGAGGGGGGTCAGTTTACTGATCGTTCACTGGTGATGGTCGGTGATCCGAGCAGTCTTCGCTTTCTCTCGGAGACATGTCTTTCTTCCTCGTCGATGGCTCTTAGCTTTCTTCAATGACGTCCCCACCTTCTTTTTTCCTTTCTTTCTTTTTTTTTTTTTTTTTTTTTTTTTTCTTCCTTTGTGGCACAGTTGCCTGTCTCTGTTGTGGCAACTTTCTCCTTTTTTTTTCTTTTTCTGTTCTTTTTCTTCTTTGTTGTTGTTGTTGCAGTTGTAGTATGTCAAGTGTGTGAAACCTCTCACAAAAGGCATTAAACGCTTAGAGGCAAAAGGGACGTTGTACGTAGTATACAAATAGGTAATAGAACCATTAACAAGTGTGCCGTACCCATCGCACACGGTCTAACCGTGTCAAGGAGGACGAAGCGGTCAGGTGACAGATGGCACCTAAGGTAGTGAGGAGTTCGGACCTGCCCGACAGCGAAAGGGGAGAGGAATGTAACCACTAGGACCTCGGTGCACCAAGTGAGCGCTAAATACTCAGTCAGCTGAGGTTCTTTTGTAAACAGTCATTGAAGAGCAGGAGTCTTGGACTCGTTCGGATGGTATTGCCGTGGGTCACTGGGTTGGTTCTATTGTCAGGCTGGTTGAACGCGCGTGGATGTTGTTATCGTAGCCCTCTTTAAGATAATTACTGTGTTAGAGTGGCCTCCGAAGTCGGCGGGAATTTTCGATGTCCATCTGGTGCCAAGTGTTTGTTTGCTAATCAATTAGGTAGGGATGTGTGTAAATGCTGATGTGTGGAAGAACGTAGCGAATGGGGAATTCAGGGTACTTGTAAACTAGGGGTTTGAGAAGCAGCATGGACAAAGGCATGGCCCGAAGGGGAATCCTTTGTTTCCATCCCTATATAAACTGAGGGAGAACAACGTGAAAGGAAGAACACCAGAGAGAGAGAGAGAAGGCAGAGGAGAGAGAGAGAGAAAGAGAGGAGGGTGGGCAGGACAGAGAACGGGTCGAGAGAAACGTGGTCTGGGAGATAGAAGAGACAGCAAAGTCTTAGGGAAAGACAAGCTGGAAGAGAAGAAAACTAATTTGAAGCCCAGAGGTGGGTGAAGACAGACAAACTGAATTTGAACCCAGAGGTGGGTGAAGGAGACGAGGAAGAAGAGTTCTACGTCGAGATCCCAGAGACGACCACGAAGACCCAGTCCTGAAACCTGGAGCCAGTCAAACCAAGGGCATCACCATCAAGCAGTGTTGAAGAAGACGTGAAGAGACTTTTCAAGAACTGTGGTGTGGTGTGAAAGCGTGGTTGTGTGTGTGAAAACCTGGCCAGGTAAGAAGTCATTTTTATTATAACCCGGGATTAGGAAGTATTGATCTTTTATGTTTTGATCATTTCATCTTGTGTAATTGGATTGTTCATGTTTGATTATAAGTAGCATAGAAATTGTATTTCTTGTGCTCAGTCGTGTTAGGAGAGGAACGAGTGCGAGACATCCCATTCCCAGAGAGAGGTGAATGTTTGGTGCGCGCATGAGTGTGCATATGCGTGTATGAGTGCAGAGATAACCTTGGTGTGTTAAACCTGACCAAATAATACATCAACTTAGTGCACTTAAGCAATACCATCACGATTTCCCCCGTCCTGGACAAAGTGGCGAGCCTGCCAGGATTGCATGGCCCAAATTAGTCTCAGGAGGGAAACAAAGTGAGTACTAGAGTAGTACTGGGGCGAAGCGTCCACTAAAGGCAATTATAATTAGCTCTTCTAATTATTTCCTTTGGTTCTTTGAGTGTTGAGTGTTGACTTGCGTGTAGGGTGGTTGTATTAATCAAAGGTCGTTCAGAGAAACGAAGAACGAGGTTCTAGTCTTAACTCTCACAGAAGCTGTGGTTTAAGATTAAGGCTCCTTTGTGTTAGGAACATTACCACTGGTGGGTGTACTCGTAACGTTTAGTAGATAAACGGTTTACTGACTTTTTCCGGGTCTATAAGAGTAACTGTTTTAGTGGTGCTAAAACGACAAAATGGCTGAAGAAAGTCTTACTCCCATTGAGAAACTGATGAGTTTAGGAGAAACTAGGATATACAGGAGATGAACTGCGTAAGTTCATAGAGACTCAGCAGAAGACTGAGAGAGATGAAAGGGCTGAAAGAAGGAAGTTTGAAAAGGAACAGCTCGAAGCTGTCAAAAGAAACTCAGATGCTGAGGCCGAGAGACTTAGACTTGAAACTGCTACGTCGAAGGCTAGAGCAGATGCAGAGTGTTTAGCTGTCAAAGCAAGAGCAGAGGCAGAGAGTGCAGCTGCTAAAGCGAGAGCAGATGCAGAGAGGGCGAGAGCAGAAGCGGAATCAGAGATTTTAGCCAAACAAATTGAGTTGGAAAGAATAACATCTGAAAATCGTAGTGAAATAGACACCAGTTCTGAGTCAGTAGGCCGCAGATTAAGTTGCGCACCTAGACTTAAACTCCCACTTTTCAGAGAAGAAACTGATTCGATCGATGCCTATATCAGTCGGTTTGAATCGGTTGCCGAGCACGAGGGCTGGCCGGAAGATGACTGGGCAATAAACCTGTCTGCCTTGTTGACAGGTCGTGCGTTACACACTGTTTCCACCTTACCCAAAGGTGATCAGAGGGATTTTGACAAGGTGAAACAAGCAGTACTAAAGGCATATGATTTGACTGAAGAAGGCTTTAGGCGTAAGTTTCGCGAGGCGAGAATCGAACAGGTGAGACATACACACAGTTCGGGGTGAGACTAGCTCACTATTTTAACAAGTGGGTAGAACTTAGTGGAGTAGACAGTGATTTTGAAGGCCTCAAGAACACTGGTGATGAAGGAACAGATACTTGATGGTTGTGGGACGGGCCTCACAATACACCTCAAGGAGAGGGGTGTCGTGACAATAGCTGAAGTACTTGAAGCAGCAGAGATTTACCGGGAAGCGAGGCGTGATTTGCCTGAACAAGAGGAAAGCCCGGAAGCATATTCAGAGGATAGCAGGCCAGCACATATTTCTCGCAACGGGCCAGTATTGCACGCCCGTAGGCCCACGGCATCACGTGAGCAAACAAGGGTGAAGGCCCACGTGGTTAAGGCTGTAGATGAGCGTACCTGCTTCCTGTGCAATAAGACAGGGCACTTGGCTAGGGATTGTATATTTAAGTCACAGAAGGCAGCAGCAATGAGGGTCAGGCCAAGAGAGAGGCAGACAGAAAAAGGTGAACAAGATGACAGTGTTATTTTGTCTGGATTGTGCTGTGTGTTCACAGATTCAGGCGATAACATGGATGTGCACAAAGGCAGAGTGGGGGACAATGTGGTTAATGTCATTAGAGACTCTGGGTGCACAGGTATAATGGTGAAAGAATCCCTGGTTAAGAAGGGACAATTCACAGGTAAAACACAGAGGTGTAGACAAATAGATGGAACAGTAGCAGAATTCAAAACGGCCCAGGTATTTATTGATACACCATTTTATAGTGGGACTGTACTGGCTTTGGCCGTCCCAAAGCCGCCGTATGATCTAGTAATGGAAACATTCCAGGAGCACGTGGGTACGGAGACCCAGACCGTGATTTCTGTGTTGAATCGGCGAAAAGAACTGACGGTAGAGAAAGGCCCTAGGCGGTCACACACTTCAGAACGCAATGGAGCGTGTCCGGTGAGACCAACCCCACTCACTTACGGGCAGAGCAAAAGGGCGATAACTCGCTTAGAAAATTGTTTAGGTTCGCTCACACAGGACAGAAGAAAGGTGTTAAGGAGGGCACCATCGGTTTTGAGCTTGAAGATGGGGTATTATACCGAACTTTCACGCATTCAAGTTCGGGGAAGATGAAAAGACAGATCGTTCTGCCTACAAACCGCAGAAAAGCGGTGATGTCCGAAAATCATGTGACGTCAGCCTCGGGTCATCTTGGTAAGAAGGCCACACAAAAGATTGTGACGCGAGAGTACTACTGGCCCGGTATCCTTGGTGATGTCAGGCGTTTTTGTGCACAATGCAGCACATGCCACGGGGCACGCAAAGGTGTGTGTACAGAAAGGGAGATCGGACGGGTCTTACCAAAAGGGGGCCGTAGGCCAAACTAAATGGTCGGGCGAAAAGTCAGGTATCCGGTGCGTGTGTCTTTTGCAGTGTCGTGTATGCGTGACGTGGCTGGTTGCGGGCCACGTGTATGAAGAGAAAGGGAGAGAATTTCCGTAGAAACATAATGTATGGCCACAGTACTTAGAGCTGGTGGAAGTTTCAGACTGGTGTTGATATTTGCTTGGTTTTTGGTGCGTATGGTATTGATTTTTCTCTAATTTTGTTGCAAGGTAAATCTTGCGTGCGTTCTCTGGTGTAAGGAGGCTTATGAGAGGCCTAGATTAGAGTTGGTTTTAAATGAGAGAATTGTGAGAGTTTCAGCTCCTTGAAGGTGTTTTAGCCAATGCAGGGCATTGTCTTGAAGTGGGGGGAATTTGTCAAGTGTGTGAAACCTCTCACAAAAGGCATTAAACGCTTAGAGGCAAAAGGGACGTTGTACGTAGTATACAAATAGGTAATAGAACCATTAACAAGTATGCCTTAACCCATCGCACACGGTCGAACCGTGTCAAGGAGAACGAAGCGGTCAGGTGACAGATGGCACCTAAGGTAGTGAGGAGTTAGGACCTGCCCGACAGCGAAAGGGGAGAGGAATGTAACCACTAGGACCTCGGTGCACCAAGTGAGTGCTAAATACTCAGTCAGCTGAGGTTCTTTTGTAAACAGTCATTGAAGAGCAGGAGTCTTGGACTCGTTCGGATGGTATTGCCGTGGGTCACTGGGTTGGTTCTATTGTCAGGCTGGTTGAACGCGCGGGATGTTGTTATCGTAGCCTCTTTAAGATAATTACTGTGTTAAAGTGGCCTCCGAAGTCGGCGGGAATTTTCGATGTCCATCTGGTGCCAAGTGTTTGTTTGCTAATCAATTAGGTAGGGATGTGTGTAAATGCTGATGTGTGGAAGAACGTAGCGAATGGGGAATCAGGGTACTTGTAAACTAGGGGTTTGAGAGCAGCATGGACAAAGGCATGGCCCGAAGGGGAATCCTTTGTTTCCATCCCATATAAACTGAGGGAGAACAACGTGAAAGGAAGAAACACCGGAAGAGAGAGAGAAGGCAGAGGAGAGAGAGAGAGAAGAGAGGAGGGTGGGCAGGACAGAGAACGGGTCGAGAGAAACGTGGTCTGGGAGATAGAAGAGACAGCAAAGTCTTAGGGAAAGACAAGCTGGAAGAGAAGAAAAACTAATTTGAAGCCCAGAGGTGGGTGAAGACAGACAAACGAATTTGAACCCAGAGGTGGGTGAAGGAGACGAGGAAGAAGAGTTCTACGTCGAGATCCCAGAGGACGACCACGAAGACCCAGTCCTGAAACCTGGAGCCAGTCAACCAAGGGCATCACCATCAAGCAGTGTTGAAGAAGACGTGAAGAGACTTTTCAAGAACTGTGGTGTGGGTGTGAAAGCGTGTTTGTGTGTGTGAAAACCTGGCCAGTAAGAAGTCATTTTTATTATAACCCGGATTAGGAAGTATTGATCTTTTATGTTTTGATCATTTCATCTTGTGTAATTGGATTGTTCATGTTTGATTATAAGTAGCATAGAAATTGTATTTCTTGTGCTCAGTCTGTTAGGAGAGGGAACGAGTGCGAGACATCCCATTCCCAGAAGAGGTGAATGTTTTGGTGCGCGCATGAGTGTGCATATGCATGTATGAGTGCAGAGATAACCTTGGTGTGTTAAACCTGACCAATAATACATCAACTTAGTGCACTTAAGCAATACCATCACGATTTCCCCCGTCCTGGACAAAGTAGTAGTAGTTTGTTGTTGTTGTTGTTGTTCTTTGTTGTTGTTGTTGTTGCTGCTGCTGCTGTTGTTGTTGTTGTTGCTGCTGCTGTTGTTGTTAATGCTGTTACTGCTGTTGTTTTGTTGCTTTTGTTCTTGTTGCTGTTGTAGTAGTAGTTGTTGTTGTTGTTGCTGCTGTTGTCATTGTCGTTGTTGCTTTGTTGTTGTTGTTGTGTTGTTGCTGTTGTTGTTGTTGTTGTTTTACTTTCTCTCTAGTTTCAATTCATACCTTATACTTTTTGCTGTAATCAGACGACTAACCAGAGAGAGACTGCACGCTCGCTTGTCCAGCAGAGTTGACTCTCTCTTCTCTCTCTCTCTCTCTCTCTCTTCTCTCTCTCTCTCTCTCTCTCTCTCTCTCCTCTCTGTAGTGTCCATTCGTCCATACGGGCTTTCATCTGTTTCTCTGTAGCACCGTTATTGTCATTTTTATCATTTCTTTTTTTCTTTAAGTCGTTCTGTTAAGTCCAGGGATGAAGAAGTAAACGGAATGGCTGACATCCTCTGAACTCTCTAGCTGTCATCAGCCTTAAGCATGGCAATAATCCAGCGAACAGGGCATGCAGTGCTGTTTTGTCTTCTCTCTCTTGTGTGTGTGTGTGTGTGTGTGTGTGTGTGAGCGTGCGTGCGTGCGTGCGTGCGTGCGTGTGTGTGTGTGTGTGGTGTGTGTGTGTGTGTGTGTGTGTGTGTGTGTGGTGGTGTGTGCATGCGTGCGTGCGTGTGTGTGTGTGTGTGTGTGTGTGTGTGTGTGAGTGTGTGTCTGTGTGTGTGTTGTGTGAGTGTGTGTCTGTGTGTGTGGTGTGTGTGTGTGTGGTGTGTGTGTGTGTGTGTGTGTGGACAGTTCTGTTTCCTTTGCAGCTTTTTCTTCCACGAAGGAAATTTTTTTGTTCTCTGTGAAGTAAAACAGCCCTATAAAGAAGTAGTTGTAAGGGGTTGTGTGGGGTGTGTGTGGGGGGGGGGGGGGGGGGGGGGGGGGGGGGGGGGGGGGGGGGGGGGGGCCGGGAAATTAATGTGAAACGATCATGAAAAAAAGAACAATTGCCTACCAATTTTCCCCTTTTTTGGAGGGGGGGGGGGGATTTCCCCGATGCAATCACAAACAGCCTCAAAGACATGACCCCCCCCTTAGGTGCCCAAAGTTTGGGGTCTTCTGCATCCCCCGTGCCCTACCTTTTGCGCCGCCCCGAGAAACAAAACTAACCCCCTGTCTTTGTTTTTTTAATGTCTCGGGAACCCACCTGGCTCGTTCCTTGGTATAGGATGAAAAATGAGGGAAGAAACTTTCAGACACAGAAAAAAAATTTAAAAAAACCCAGTTGTGCCATTTATATAACTCCACTCCTTAAACAAGGCCTAGGACATTTTTTTTGGGGTGGCGCCCAAAGAGAGAACTCTGAAGCAGTGGGGGTGGGGGGGGGGGGGGGGGGTTTCCTTGACTCTCCCAACAGTCCCCAAGTCTCGTTGCAGAGCGTTGGCAGCGCGGCACGCCTGTCCCCAAAGGAACTCCTAAACTGAGTACCCTTTTTTGTTTTATTTCGCACCACGCCCGAGCCAAGAAATGAACATCACCCAACCCCCTCCTCGTTCGTTACCCCCCCGCTGGAATGGATCATTTTTTGGGCTTTCTGGGGGGTGAAAAGAAAGGTGTTTTTTTACAATGCACCCGACCCCCGGGGTCACAGGAGGGCCCCCGTCAGCGGGTCAGGGGGTTACGATAAATTTAAAGACGGCAACCCCGCCACACCCCCCCCTCCCCCCCCCCCCCCCCCCACCCCCACCCCCATAAACCCAGTCAGGTTTTGGAACTGAAAACCGAATCGAATGAAGTTTTATGATCTTGGTCTAAGTCAAACAGAAACCGATATCGTTGAATTTTTGATATGACGTAAAAGTCAAAGAGAACGATATCGAAGAAGGATGACTGCGTAAAAGAAAACGGAAACCGATACCATAATTTTAGATTAATCACGTCAAAGTCAAATCCCTTGAAAACTGTACCCCGGGTGTCGATGTAAAAACCCAGTCGGGAGGCCCGCCCGGGAACAGGGTCTTCACAACCCGGGAAAGTAATTTTAAATTAAAAGGGTCGAAAAAAACACCCAAAACACCACTCATTTCATTTAAAATTCCCCGCGGGGTTTTTGGCGCGAAGGCGATGGCAGGGGTTCCTCCTTGCTGCTGCGCTGCGTGCCGAGGGATCCGAGAATCAGTTTTGTTTTTCTTTCCTCCTCTCTCTCTCTCTCTCTCTTTTTCCTCCCTCTCTCTCTCTCTCTCTCTCTCAATGTTCCGCCCCACGTGTCGTCGGGACCCCCCCCCCCTTTTCCCCCCCCTCGGTTTCCTTTCCTCTAGGGTGTCCAGCTTAGTCTTTTACTGGAAGTGATTGGGGAGAGGGGGGGGGGGGGGGGGGGGGGGGGGGGGGGGGGGGGGGGACGAAAAAAAAAAAAAAGAAGTGCCCAACCGATTCATCGATAGGTTTGGATCCCTCTTTTAAATTATCGCCATCGCTCCCGCCCTGTTTTGAGATCTAGGGGGGGATAGGTTTGCCGGAGGTAGAGGAGCGGGGCAGGCTCTTGGTCGGGGAACACCTTCAGTTTGCACATAGCCAGGGCGGTCTTCCAGCATTGGGAGCCCCACAGGGAAAAACAAAAGGGGACGCTGTTCTTGCAGTCCAAAATTTGGCTGGAAACCCAAAAGGGTGGGGTCGAACCTGTTAAAGTTTTCATGCGAGTGGTTGATCGTCTGGAGCCTTATCACCCCTTTACGAGGTCCCAAAAAAAAAATCGCGACTAAAAGACAAAAATGGAGAAAATATTTTAAAAAAAAATAAGACATAATATTAATGTTCCCCGGTCACTACGAGATAATCAATACCTCGCCCCTTGGAGTTGACACAGGCGGTGCAGCCCCCGACTGTAGGCCCTTTGTGGTCGGCTGGGTAAAACAAATTCCTCCTCCTCCCTCCCTAGGGAAAAATCAAAAAACAGAGCACTTTGCATACTGACGTCACCCCGATCGAACTTGATAAAGCGGAAGCCCGTTGAGACCCAAAACAGGCTGGCTTCCGGCTTTCCCGCAGCCCTCGTTTATCGACGAAGCGGAAAAAGGGTTTCAAAGGGAGAATAAAAACCCAAAACGAAATCGCCTTGAAAACCCGGCATCACTCCCGTGGAACAGACCCGTTCATGGAGGGGAAAGCAATCAG
>JAMYXO010005404.1:5000-15560 GCA_033310375.1 Conus canariensis
TTTTTAAAATCTTGTATTTTTCATCCTTCCAATTTCTTCACGATTTCTTAATGTGCGTGGAGCGTGCGCTGTGTGTGTGCGTGTGTGCGTGTGTGTGTGCGTGCGTGTGTGCGCGCGCGTGCGTGTGCGCGCGCGTGCGTGTGCGCGCGCGTGCGTGCGTGCGTGTGTGCGTGCGTGTGTGTGTGTGTGATTTTCTCGGAGGTAGGGAGGGAAAGGGGCAAGGCAGAGTGAATGGGATGGAAGCGAGGCGGTTGGGACTGCAAATGATCTTTGACAGTGTCAGTAGTGTGTGTGTGTGTGTGTGTGTGTGTGTGTGTGTGTGTGTGGTGTGTGTGTGTGTGTGTGTGTGTGAGGGAGGGAAAGGGGCGAGAGAGTGAATGGGATGGAAGAGAGACGGTTAGGACTACAAATGATGTTTGATAGTGTCGGTATTTTTTTTTTTTACATCACCAATGCTAGATAATCTTTGCAGAAAAGTGTTGTGCTGTCCAGTCTTTGCTATGGCCTACCTTTGGTACGCCATCGACATTATCACAGCGAAACACCGTATAACGGATATCTGTAACGCAGATTTGGTTACATCTTAATAATTTATGCCTTATCATATGTAATTGTTGATATGAAAAATGGATCGTGTTGCTGCCAGATCTTTGTGAGGGCCTATCATGGGTACGCCACTGCGAAGATTATTTGTTCAATTGTCGCTGTGGCGTTTCCTTCATAGGTCTTTGTACATATTGAAGCAACACAACGTATTGTGAAGTATTGTTTGATATGCAGCTTTATATGTGTATGGGTGTGTAGACTCACAGTGGGAGTGTGTGTGTGTGTGTGTGTGTGTGTGTGTGTGTGTGTGTGTGTGTGTGTGTGTGCGTGCGTGCGTGCGTGCGTGCGTGCGTGCGTGCGTGCGTGCGTGCGTGCGTGCGTGTGTGTGTGTGTGTGTGTGTGTGTGTGTGTGTGTGCGTGCGTGTGTGCTTTTTTGCGAGAAAGGGAAAGGGGTGAGGGAGAGTGAATGGGAAGAGAGAGAGAGTGGTGTGTGTGTGCGTGTGTGTGTGTGTGTGTGTGTGTGTGTGTGTGTGTGTGTGTGTGTGTGTGTGTGTGTGTGTGTCATTTTCTGTGTGAGAGGGAAAGGGGCGAGGTAGAGTGTGTGTGTGTGATTTACTGTGAGGGAGGAAGAGGGGCGAACTGAGTGAATTGGATGGAAGAGAGACTGTTAGGACTGAAAATGTTTGGTGTCAGTGGTACGTGTTCCTTTTTTTTTTTTTACATCATTAATGCTAGATAGTCTTTGCAGAAGAAAAGTGTTAAGCTGTTCAATCTTTGCTATGACCTACCTTTGGTACGCCATCGAAATTATGACGGCAAAACACCATACAACCGATATCTGTAATGCAGATTTGGTGACACCTTTCTTAATAATTTATGTCTTATCATAATGATATGTAATTGTTGATATGAAAAATGGATCGTGTTGCTGCCAGATCTTTGCAAGGGCCTATCATGGGTACGCCAATGCGAAGATTATTTGTTCAATTTTCGCTGTGGCGTCTCCTTGATACGTCCTTGTAAATATCGGAGCAACACAACGTATTGTGAAGGACTGCTTGATATGGGGTTTTATTTATGTGTGTATGGGTGTGTAGACTCACAGGTGTGTGTGTGTGTGTGTGTGTGTGTGTGTGTGTGTGTGTGTGTGTGTGTGTGTGTGTGTGTGTGTGATTTTCTTTGAGGGAGGGGGGAAAGGGGCGAGGGAGACTGAATGTGATGGAACAGAGGTTGTTAGGACTGCGAATGATCTTTGGTATGTGTGTGTGAGGGTTTTATTTAATCATCGGTGGTAGATAATATTTGCAGAAAAAGTGTCATGCTATCCTTTTTTTGTTGTGGCCTATCTTTCGTACGCTATCGTACATATTACAGAGAAACACCATATGATGAAGGGGGGCTGTAAAGCACATATTACAGAGAAACACCATATGATGAAGGGGGGCTGTAAAGCACATATTACAGAGAAACACCATATGATGAAGGGGGGCTGTAAAGCACATATTACAGAGAAACGCCACATGATGAAGGGGGGCTGTAAAGCACATATTACAGAGAAACACCACATGATGAATGGGGGCTGTAAAGCACATATTACAGAGAAACGCCACATGATGAATGGGGGCTGTAAAGCACATATTACGAGAGAAACGCCACATGATGAAGGGGGGCTGTAAAGCACATATTACAGAGAAACGCCACATGATGAATGGGGGCTGTAAAGCACATATTACAGAGAAACGCCACATGATGAAGGGGGGCTGTAAAGCACATATTACAGAGAAAACGCCACATGATGAAGGGGGGCTGTAAAGCACATATTACAGAGAAACACCATATGATGAAGGGGGTTCTGTAAAGACATATTGCAGAGAAAACACCATATGATGAAGGGGCGGCTGTAAAGCACATATTGCAGAGAAACGCCATATGATGAAGGGGGGCTGTAAAGCACATATTGCAGAGAAACGCCATATGATGAAGGGGGGCTGTAAAGCACATATTGCAAGAAAACGCCATATGATGAAGGGGGGCTGTAAAGCACATATTACAGAGAAACGCCACATGATGAAGGGGGGCTGTAAAGCACATATTACAGAGAAACGCCACATGATGAAGGGGGGCTGTAAAGCACATATTACAGAGAAACGCCACATGATGAAGGGGGGCTGTAAAGCACATATTACAGAGAAACGCCACATGATGAAGGGGGGCTGTAAAGCACATATTACAGAGAAACGCCACATGATGAAGGGGGGCTGTAAAGCACATATTACAGAGAAACGCCACATGATGAAGGGGGGCTGTAAAGCACATATTACAGAGAAACGCCAATGATGAAGGGGGGCTGTAAAGCACATATTACAGAGAAAGCCACATGATGAAGGGGGGCTGTAAAGCACATATTACAGAGAAACGCCACATGATGAAGGGGGGCTGTAAAGCACATATTACAGAGAAACGCCACATGATGAAGGGGGGCTGTAAAGCACATATTACAGAGAAACGCCATATGATGAAGGGGGGCTGTAAAGCAGGTTTGGTTACATCTTATTGATAATCTATTCCTTGTTAATATCTATGATTTGTAACTCTTAATATAAAAATGGATCGTGTTGATGCCAGATCTTTGCAAGGGCCTATCATGGGTACGCCACTGCGAAGATTATTTGTTCAATTTTCGCTGTGGCGTCTCCTTGATACGTCCTTGTAAATATCGGAGAAAAATAACGCATTGTGAAGGATTGCTCGATATGCAGCTTTATTTATATGTGTATGGGTGTGTAGATTTACAGGTGTGTGTGTGTGAGAGAGAGTGAGAGAGAGAGAGAGAGAGAGAGAGGAGAGAGAGAGAGAGGAGAGAGAGAGAGAGAGAGAGAGAGAGAGAGAGAGAGAGAGAGGAGAGAGGAAGGCAGGGGGGCGAGAGTGAATAGGGAAGAGAAAGTGAGTGTGTGTGATTTTCTGTGAGGAAGGGAAAGGGGCGAGGGAGAGTGAATGGGATGGGTGTGTGTGTGTGTGTGTGTGTGTGTGTGTGTGTGTGTGTTGTGTGTGTGTGTGTGTGTGTGTGTGAGTGAGTGAGTGAGGTGAGAGGAAGGGAGAGGGGCGAGAGTGAATGGAATGGAAGAGAGGGTGACTGAGTGTGTGAGATTTTCTGTGAGGGAGGGAAAGACGCGAGGGAGTGAATGAGATGGAAGAGTGAGTGAGTGAGTGAGTGTGTGTGTGTGTGTGTGTGTGTGTGTGTGTGTGGTGTGTGTGTGTGTGTGTGTGTGTTGTGAGAAAGGGAAAGGGGCGAGAGAGGGAATGGGATGAAAGAGAGACTGTTAGGACTTCAAATGATGTTTGATAGTGTCAACGGTATGTGTTCTTTCTCTTTTTACATCACCAATGCTAGATGATAATCTTTGTAGAAAAAAAATGTTGTGCCGTGTAATTTTTGCTTTGGCCTACCTTTGTACGCCAACGAAATTATTACAGCAAAACGCCATATAACGGATATTCGAAACACAGAGTTGGTGACATATTTCTTAGTAGTATATGCCTCATTATAATGCTGTGCAATTGTTAATATGAAAAAATGGATCGTGTTGCTGCCAGATCTTTGCAAGGGCCTATCATGGGTACGTTATTGCGAAGATTATTTGTTCAATTTTCGCTGTGGCGTCTCCTCGATACGTCCTTGTAAATATTGAAGCAACACAACGTATTGTGAAGGACTGCTTGATATGCAGCTTTATTTATATGTCTATGGATGTGTAGACTTACAGGTGTGTGTGTGTGTGTGTGTGTGTGTGTGTGTGTGTGTGTGTGTGTGTGTGTGTGTGTGTGTGATTTTCTTTGAGTGACGGGGGAAGGGGCGAGGGAGAGTGAATGGGACGGAAGAGAGGTTGTTTAGGACTGCAAATGATCTTTGGTACGTGTGTGTTGGTTTTATTTAATCATCAATGGTAGATACTATTTGCAGAAAAAGTGTTATGCTATCCTTTCTCTGCTGTGGCCTATCTTTCGTAGGCTATCGTACATATTACAGAGAAACACCACATGATGAAGGGGGGCTGTAAAGCACATATTACAGAGAAACACCACATGATGAAGGGGGGCTGTAAAGCAGGTTTGGTTACATCTTATTGATAATCCATTCCTTGTTAATATTTATGATTTGTAATTCTTAATATAAAAATCGATCGTGTTGCTGCCAGATCTTTGCAAGGGCCTATCATGGGTACGCCAATGCGAAGATTATTTGTTTAATATTCGCTGTGGCGTCTCCTTGATACGTCCTTGTAAATATTGGAGCAACATAACGTATCGTAAAGGATTGCTTGATATGCAGCTTTATATGTGTATGGGTGTGTAGATTTACAGGTGTGAGTGTGTGTGTGTGTGTGTGTGTGTGTGTGTGTGTGTGTGTGTGTGTGTGTGTGTGTGTGTGTGTGTGTGATTTTCTGTGAGGGAGGGAAAGGGTGAGGGAGTGAATGGGATGGAAGAGAGACTGTTAGGACTGCAAATGATGTTTGATAGTGTCAGCGGTATGTGTTCGTTTTTATTTTTTGCATCACCAATGCTAGATAATCTTTGTAGAAAAAAATGTCGTGCTGTCCAATCATTGCTTTAATCTGCCTTTGGTATGCCATTGAAATTATTACAGCAAAACAGCGTATAACGGATATCTGTAACGCAGATTTCGTTACATCTTTCTTAATAATCTATGCCTCATTATAATGCTTCGTAATTGTTGATATGAAAAATGGATCGTGTTGCTGCCAGATCTTTGCAAGGGCCTATCATGGGTACGCCATTGCGAAGATTATTTGTTCAATTTTCGCTGTGGCGTCTCCTTGATACGTCCTTGTAAATATCGGAGCAACACAACGTATTGTGAAGGACTGCTTGATATGGGGTTTTATTTATATGTGTATGGGTGTGTAGAATTAAGTGTGTGTGTGTGTGTGTGTGTGTGTGTGTGTGTGTGTGTGTGTGTGTGTGTGTGTGTGTGTGTGTGTGCGTGATTTTCCTTGAGGGAGGGAAAGAAGGGGACAAGGGAGAGTGCATGGAATGGAAGAGAGAGGGGGAAAGAGGGTTTGATTTGTTTGAGAGATGGAGGGACAGTATTGAAGGAGAGTGCATGGAATGGAAGAGAGAGGGGGAAAGAGGGTTTGATTTGTTTGAGAGATGGAGGGACAGTATTGAAGGAGAGTGCATGGAATGGAAGAGAGAGGGGGAAAGAGGGTTTGATTTGTTTGAGAGATGGAGGGACAGTATTGAAGGAGAGTGCATGGAATGGAAGAGAGAGGGGGAAAGAGGGTTTGATTTCTCTGAGAGATGGAGGGACAGTATTGAAGGAGAGTGCATGGAATGGAAGAGAGAGGGGGAAAGAGGGTTTGATTTCTTTGAGAGATGGAGGGACAGTATTGAAGGAGAGTGCATGGAATGGAAGAGAGAGGGGGAAAGAGGGTTTGATTTGTTTGAGAGATGGAGGGACAGTATTGAAGGAGAGTGCATGGAATGGAAGAGAGAGGGGGAAAGAGGGTTTGATTTGTTTGAGAGATGGAGGGACAGTATTGAAGGAGAGTGCATGGAATGGAAGAGAGAGGGGGAAAGAGGGTTTGATTTCTTTGAGAGAGGGACAGTATTGAAGGAGAGTGCATGGAATGGAAGAGAGAGGGGGAAAGAGGGTTTGATTTGTTTGAGAGATGGAGGGACAGTATTGAAGGAGAGTGCATGGAATGGAAGAGAGAGGGGGAAAGAGGGTTTGATTTGTTTGAGAGATGGAGGGACAGTATTGAAGGAGAGTGCATGGAATGGAAGAGAGAGGGGGAAAGAGGGTTTGATTTTTTTGAGAGATGGAGGGACAGTATTGAAGGAGAGTGAATGGGATGGAAGAGAGAGGCTGTTTGGACTGCAAGGGATGATTGATAGTGTCAGAGGTATGTGTGTGGGGGGGGGGGGGGGGTTTGTTAGTTTGTTTGTTTTTTACGTCACCAATGCTAGATAAGCTTGCAGAAGAAAAGTGTTGTGCTGTCCAATCATTGCTATGGCCTACCTTTGGTACGCCATGGTAAACATGATAGCAAAACACCGTGTGATGAAGGATGTCTGTAAGGCAGATTTGGCTACATCTTTCTTGATAATTTATGTCTTATTATAATGCTTTGTAATTGTTGATAGGGAGAATGGATCGTGTTGCTGCCAGATCTTTGCAAGGGCCTATCATGGGTACGCCATTGCGAAGATTATTTGTTCAATTTTCGCTGTGGCGTCTCCTTGATACGTCCTTGTAAATATCGGAGCAACACAACGTATTGTGAAGGACTGCTTGATATGGGGTTTTATTTATATATGTATGGGTGTGTAGACTCACAGGTGTGTGTGTGTGTGTGTGTGTGTGTGTGTGTGTGTGTGTGTGTGTGTGTGTGTGTGTGTGTGTGTGTTGATTTTCTTTGAGCGACGGGGGGAAGGGGCGAGGGAGAGTGAATGGGATGGAAGAGAGGTTGTTAGGACTGGAAATGATCTTTGGTATGTGTGTGTTGGTTTTATATATCAATGGTAGATGATATTTGCAGAAAGAAGTGTTCTGTTCTCCATTCTTTCCTATGACCTATCGTTCGTACGCTATCGTACATATTACAGAGAAACACCATATGATGAAGGGGGGCTGTAAAGCACATATTACAGAGAAACACCATATGATGAAGGGGGGCTGTAAAGCACATATTACAGAGAAACACCATATGATGAAGGGGGGCTGTAAAGCCATATTACAGAGAAACACCACATGATGAAGGGGGGCTGTAAAGCACATATTACAGAGAAACACCATATGATGAAGGGGGGCTGTAAAGCAGGTTTGGTTACATCTTACTGACAATCCATTCCTTGTTAATATCTATGAGTTGTAACTCTTAATATAAAAATGGATCGTGTTGCTGCCAGATCTGTTCAAGGGCCTATCATGGGTACGCCACTGCCAAGATTATTTGTTCAATTTTCGCTGTGGCGTCTCCTTGATACGTCCTCGTAAACATCAGTGTAACATAACGTATTGTGAAGGACTGCTTGATATGGGGTTTTATTTACATGTGTGTGGGTGTGTAGCTTTATAGGTGTGTGTGCGTGTGCGTGTGCGTATGCGTGCGTGCGTGTGTGTGTGTGTGTGTGTGGTGTGTGTGTGTGTTTGTAAGGGAGAGAGTGAATGGGATGGAAGAGAGAGAGAGAGCGTGTGTGTGTGTGTGTGTGTGTGTGTGTGTGTGTGTGTGTGTGGTGTGTGTGAGAGGAGAGAGGAGAGGAGGAGAGAGAGAGAGAGAGAGAGTGAGTGATATTCTTTGAGGGACGGAGAGAAAGCGGCGAGGGAATGTGCATGGAATGGAAGAGAGAGAGAGGGGGGGGGGAGAGGACGTGATTTCTTTTAGGGAGGGAGGGAAAGTGGTGAAGGAGGGTAAATGGGGTGGAAGTGGGGCTGCTGAGACTGAAAAGGATGTTTGATAATGTCAGTGGTATGTGTGCGTGTGGGTTTGTGTGTGTTTTGTACATCACCGATGCTAGATAATCTTTGCAGAAGAAAAGTGTTGTGCTGTCCAATCTTTGCTATGACCTACCTTTGGTACGCCATGGTAAACATGATAGCAGAACACCGTGTGATGAAGGATGTCTGTAAAGCAGATTTGGTTACATCTTTCTTGATAATTTGTCTTGTTATAATGCTGTGTAATTGTTGATAAGGAGAATGGATCGTGTTGCTGCCAGGTCTTTGCAAGAGCCTATCATGGGTACGCCATTACGAAGATTATTTGTTCAGTTTTCGCTGTGTCGTCTCCTTGATACGTCGTTGTAAATATCGGAGCAACACAACGTATTGTGAAGGACTGCTTGATATGCAGTTTTATTTATATGTCTATGTATGTGTAGACTCACAGGGTGTGTGTGTGTGTGTGTGTGTGTGTGTGTGTGTGTGTGTGTGTGTGTGTGTGTGGTTGGTGAGAGAGAAGAGAGAGAGAGATATTCTTTGAGGGAGGGAGAGAAAGGGGCGAGGGAGAGTGCACGGAATGGAAGAGAGAGAGAGAGAGAGAGAGAGAGAGAGAGAGAGGGAGGAGGGAGGGAGACAGAGACAGACACGAAGGGAGAGAGAGAGAGAGAGAGAGAGAGAGAGAGAGAGGGATGATATTTCTTCGAGGGAGGGAGGGAAAGTGGTGAAGGATGGTGAATGGGATGGAAGAGGGGCTGTTGGGACTGCAAAGGATGTTTGATGGTGTCACCGGCATGTGTGCGTGTGGTTTGTGTTTGTTTTTTACATCACCAATGCTAGATAATCTTTGCAGAAGAAAAGTGTTGAGCTGTCCAATCTTTGCTGTGGCCTACCTTTGGTACGCCATGGTAAACATGATAGCAAAACACCGTATGATAAGGATGTCTGTAAAGCAGATTTGGTTACATCTTTCTTGATAATTTGTCTTGTTATAATGCTGTGTAATTGTTGATAAGGAGAATGGATCGTGTTGCTGCCAGGTCTTTGCAAGAGCCTATCATGGATACGCCATTGCGAAGATTATTTGTTCAGTTTTCACTGTGGCGTCCCCTTATACGTCCTTGTAAACATTGGAGCAACATAATGTACTGTGAAGGATTGCTTGATATGCAGCTTTATTTAAATAAGTATAGGTATATGGACTTACACTGTGTGTGTGTGTGTGTGTGTGTGTGTGTGTGTGTGTGTGTGTGTGTGTGTGTGTGTGTTTAATGTAATGTAATGTAATGTAAAAGGATATTTATAAAGCGCTTTACCTCGCGAGAGCCCAAAGCGCATATTACAGAAAAAATGATAAAATTGTAATTCTAATTCAAAGCGCGCGCGCACCACACACACACACACACACACACACACACACACACACACACGCACACGCACACACACACACACGAAAAAAAAAAAGGTGTGTGATTTTCTTGCAAAGGGGGGGGGGGGGGGTGAGGGAGGTGAAAGGGGAATGGAAAGGAGTGAGACAGCGTGTGTTGCCCCGTGTGTGGGGGGGGGTTGGTCCGGGGTTTTGCGTGTGTGTGTGTGCGGGGGGTTTTTGTGGGGGTGTTTGTGTGTGTGTGTGGGGTTGGGGTGGGGGCGTGTGTGTGGTGTGTGAGAGAAGAGAGAGGTGGTGTGTGTGGTGTGTGTGGTGTGTGTGTGTGTTTGGTGTGTGTGATTTTCTGTGAGGGGGGGAAAGGGAAAAGGGGACGGAGGTTTTTGTGTTAATGACTTTATGAATATAAATATTGTTTTTTTCAGGTAGGCAAAATTTTTAAAAAGGTCTGTGTTTTGGTTTCCCAAATTTTTTTGGTTTTGTGGTATCTTATTTTTGATCAAATTTGGGGATAAAAAAAAATGATTCTTGAAACCCGGGCCCTCCCTAAATATATATATAAAATATATAAATGTGGTTTTGGTGTGTTGTGTGGGGTGGGGTGGTGGAGATATAATAAATATATATATATAATACATAAAATAAATAACAGAGGGTTTAAAAAACCCCAACAGACAAATAAAAAAAAAAAAATTTCCAAAATTTTTGGGGTTTAAAAAAAGCCTTCCCCCGGGGGTGAGTTGAAATGGCCGGCGAGTCACACAAAAATTTATACCTGAATAAAAAGGAATGAAAAAAATTTCCCCCTATCTTAAAACAAGAAGCTAAAAAGAAAAAGAATTGCAAAGTAAACCCGGGGGAAACTTTCAAATGGAAGGGGGGCAAAGGGACCCTGATAGTAGAGGAAAGGGGCTTAGTAAGCGTGTGTAAAAGCGGGGCGCCCCTCACGCAAAAATGTGGGAGTGTGTGCGTATATGAGAAAAATGTTTTTGGTGAGTGAGTGAGAGTTTGAGTGTGTGTGTGTTGGGGTGTGTGTGTGGTGTGTGTTGTGTGGTGTGTTTTGAGAGAGAGAAAAGAGTGTGTGTGTGGGGTGTGTGTAAGTGTGGGGTGTGTTTGTGAGAGCGTGTGTAATTTTTTTTGTGGGGGGGGGGAAAAGGGGGGTAAGGAAGGG